>JAURVB010014638.1:0-36529 GCA_033002965.1 Piper betle | reverse complement strand
GAGGACCGAGCATGCTGGTGGAGCAAGGCGTCGGGAACAGCAACAAGTGCCGGCACATGGGTGGATCGGTGTACCGAGCATGTGGCCGAGTCCAGGTCAAGAAACCTCAAGTTGTTGCTGATCGGTGTTTGGGTCGGCATATCGAGGTTGTGGTGCAACCGTGGACCGAGCAGGCTACCGAGCCGAGTACGCAGCGTAGGGTGCCGAGCATTCGCTAGTACCGAGCAAAATAGCGGAACCGTGCTGGAAAACTGTACCGAGCACTGTAGCGGGCGAGCGCGGGTCGTGCGCGCTACTGCACGCGCAAGGAGCGACAGACGCGCTGTCGCGCGAGCGCGCGTGCGCGCGCGGGCGCGCGATGGCGCGCGCTGCTGTTCGTGCGAGCGGGCGCGCGCGGGTGTGCGCGCAGGCGTGCGAGCGGGCAGATGCTGGTGAACGCGACAGTGCAGGGGCATGCACGAGCGGTGGTGCTGGTTCAGGGCGATGTTGGTGAACCATTGCTGGCAGTTGGTCGGTGAGTTGCTGCGGGAGGTTGAGCCATGTCTGGACGGTGCTGGAGTCGAGCCGGCGGGCGCGACGGGAGGACCAGCGGTGCAGCCAAGGCGGTTAGGAGGAAGCTTCCTGGACGTTGCTGGAGTATCTTGGTGAAGATATGCAGTTATCCAGATTGGGCGTTTAGGAAGTTATCTGCAACTAACTGCTGAAGATAAACTTGAAGGCCGTTGGATGAACCTGGACGGGAGATGGGCTAGGTTGCTGAACACGGTGGATCTTGCAGATCTCTGGAGTTGAAGATGCTGGCAGATTCGGAGTTATCTTGGAGCAGCAGTTCGTGGGAGTATATAAGGGTTAGGCCAGACGTGGAGAAGGCAACTTCTCTTCGACGGACTGAAGAGAGGGCCGATTGGGTACTTGTTCTCGTGGTGAGACTTGCTGATCGGTGTGCAACGTGAGCAACCTGGAGAGGGAAGAAGCGAGGGAGTTGCTGCAGCCGGCGCTGGGAGTAGTGCTGGAATTCCAGACGCTTGCTTGAATCCAAGGTGCACGTTGTGAGGTTGCTGGTGTTGGCAACTGGGAGGGTTACTCGGGCCAGGTAATCCTTGTGTGACTTCCTTTGTATTTTGGGTACATTGGGGGCGAGGCTGTGGGGGCTGTCCACAAGCCGAGCGAGTGCTTGAGAGAGGAGTCGAGTACTTGTAATTCCTTGTATTGACAGATTAATATAAGGTTGGGGGTTTCCCCGTATATCTGTGTTGTGTTCGTTGTCTGACGTTTTAGGCAGGGAACCTTAGTACCGGGTCGTGGTCGAGGTTTACAAGGCGACGGTGGTTGCTGAGACGAACAGGGACAGAGGCACGATCTCTACCAGGCGTGTTGCTGGTGGGGCGATCGGGCAGTGCTGCGGTGGTGGTGCTGTTTGACTCCTGGAACAGCCTATCGGCAAGGCGTGCCGATAGCCAGGAGTGCTGTCGAAGTGCTGGTGCGTGGCCAGACACGGGTGATCGATCAAGGGCGCTGTTCGAGGGCAACACCGAGCGGGTGGATCTGCTGGACGTGCAGGGGTCAACCTCGGTGGTGCGTATTGCGGCCGAACACGAGTGTAGTGTTTGTGGCCTTGGCTCCCGCTATTGCGTGTTGAGTAACAGGCTGAGTGTTCCCAGGAGGGGAATACGCCGCACAGGCAGGAACTCGTAGGCGAAAAATTAGGCCTTGCGAACGGGCCTGTGACACTTAGTACGGACCAAAGACCCCGCCGTTGGTGGCGCCGAACGCCGACGTGGGCGTGGACGGCATGATCATTAACCTGGCCACCGTGCTGGCTGGGGCGGCGACGAACCCCTACGACAGCGGGTACTTCCAAGGGCCGGCGACGGCGCCGTTGGAGGCGGTGTCGGCGTGCACGGGGAAGTTCGGGAGCGGGGCATACCCAGGGTACCCCGGGACGTTGCTGGTGGACGGGGCCAGCGGCGGCAGCTACAACGCCCAGGGGTCGAACGGGCGCAAGTACCTGTTACCCGCCATTTGGGACCCCAAACGTCCACCTGCTCCACCCTTGTGTGATGATAGCTGATCCTTGTTCTTGTTTAATTTGGTGAACATACCCGTACGTATTTACATTTACAGCGGTTTAAATTAGCGTTTATGATGCCAGGATATATTAATTAATTACTACAATAAATATATATATATATATATATAGCTTAAAACACAAAAAATGAGAGAATTTTACTTTACATACATACACGATGTAACACCCCAAATCCGGTTCACGCTCGTGAACCGAACCGGCATGTTACAAGCCCCGGTTAGGTCGGCTAACCCGAACCTAACTCATGCGGATCCAATCTCGGCGTCTTAAGATGAAGATACGATCCATCATGAATGAATAAATGTGCAAAATCCTAACATGGTACTACATGAATGACATGCAAATTAAATTTCACACCATCACAATCACAATCAAAATTAGTAAAAATTCTAAAACGAAAGGGACAGAATTTCCCCTAAAAATACAATTAGGGGCCACCCTGTCAAAATCGTATATTCTAACATATATACGCATAGCAACAATAGCATTCACACAAGCTTCTAATCTACTATATTCATCATTCTCTGAACTTTGGGTCCTAACCCGCACTTTTGCTGCGCTACTCTGATCATTTCATTTCATGTCATTGTCATGCATCAAACATTTAATCATGTCATTCACAAAATAATAACATAATAATACAATATTAAACATTCAGAAATCTAACATGTGTGTGCACAAGACCTCATTGCTCCTCCGTCCAAGCTGGCTCATCCATCTCGTGCTTATCACCTACATATATATAAGAAAAACGTCAGTAACAAGCGTTACTGGTCCGGAAAATAAAATAACTATAACAAACTGGCTATGAGAGCAAACTCTCATCTGAAAGAAAACATCATACTCCACGTGAACACTCTGAAGGGCACTACTGAGGAGCCACTGGGCTGCAGACCCGGTAGCATCCCGAACTTACTGCTCTGCTGCTGGTACTGTGCTACTCTCAGCACTTCTTTTTCAGTACTTCTCATGAAACTTTATCCTAAGCCCTCTCCGAACCTCCATATCTCTCCTGGCCTTGAGCACGAAGGCTGAGTACTCTCAGGCAGTCGCCTTTAGTACCCTTTGAACCACAAGTCCGGACATGCGCTGTACTAAACAGTACCCGTAAACCTCCACGTTCTCCGGGTGTGAGGAACTCAAACGCGGAGTTGTCAGGATCCCTCGGGAATGGAACAGTCCGCTGGCACTAATCCAGAGCCCGCTTTGACTGTCACGGCATCCTCTGCATGGTACGTGCAGTCGGTTTCTCCATCTCTCGTCTCACTGAAAACTCGATAAAACTATATATATAGGCCTGGGAAGGGATTCATATAATAGGCCCGAAGGCAACTTGTGGTGGATCTTGTTTTCGAAATCATCCTCGAGGGATCTCATCCTCGAGGGGTTATTAATCCGGAAATATTCGATTAAATGGCCCGAGTTAAGTGGGATCCAATAAAACGCCACTTAACCCGCCCTGCAATAATAAAATAAACATACAATAGAAGAGCGTAAAACAAGACGAGTCCTAAACGGACCTGGTAGAAGCTCCAAGCGTGTCATCGCGCCTAGGCGGCGAGCTCCTACTCCGTACCTATACATCAAAACTAAATAATAACGCCCGCTAACTACATGATGCATCAAACTCAATAAACATCAATCACAATCAATAATCATAAATATGAAAATAATTCTAACTCATCCTATTCCTACCAATTTTATTATATTTTTCCTAAGTTACATTACTCGATTAGCATGCTCAACTCGATCTACCTCATTAGATCACTCACTATTCATTCTCAATTAATTGCATCATGCAATCATCACTACACTCATACTCATACATTTATCATGACAATTATTCAATTCTAGCATGTTATACTAACAATCATAATCAATTTTAAATAACTCAATCGGAGGTAATTATACCTCACGTAGTCGGCAATCGGCGACGGCTAGGGTTCCGTCGCGCGTCTCGGAGCTCGAATTCGGCGCTCCTCGGCGTCCGACGTTCGATCGAGTCCAACTGGGTGCGCCCCGCGGAAGATCCGGTGAATTCCAGCGAATTCCAGAAATTCCGATTTCCAGCGGTTTTCCGGCAGCTACTGGCGGTTTTCCGGCAGCTTCCGGTGGTTTTCCGGCGACAATCGCCGGCGGCGTCTACTAGCCGGAAAGTGGTCGTGTTGGGTACCCTCGGAACCAGCTCGGCGAGCCCGACTCATCTATGACATCAGCGTGGCCAATGGAGGCGGCGGCTCGCCGGAAAATGGCAAAACAGAGCCGGCGGCGATGGGTCGCTAGATCCGGCCGGCCACGGTGGCGACGGCCTCCGTTCCAGTCGGGGAAGGTCGCTGGAAGGCTGAGGGTGCTGAGGCGACCGACCGATCGCGGCGGCGCTGGTCGCCGGCGGCGGGATTGGCGACGGAAGCGCAACGCGGGCGCGGCGTCGCGGCGTGGCTTCCTCGCGTCGCGGCGGTCCGATGAGGGCCGGACCTGGTCGGGGCGGCAGGGCGACGCCGTGGCTGGGCTGGGCGGCGTCGACCGGCGGCCAGGCGGCGTCGGCCGTGGCGGCGGTGGCGCGCGAACAGGGGCGGCGCGGGCGAGGGTTTGGGCGTGGGGGAGAAAAGGTCGGGGTGAAAACTTAGTTGGGTGGCAAACTCGTAAATAATACTTGACTCGTCTCCGGCTCGAGTCAAGTATCATAACTAACTCGTATTAAATCCTTAAAAAATTCATAAAAATCGGGAAAAATCCCGTAAAATCAAACAAACACCAAAACATCATAATGATATGCTCTAGAACTATCAACCCACCCAAAATGCCCGTAACGCGTCCTAACGCGATAAACGGCCTAAAACTAATTCTACGATCCATTATATATCATAATAAAAAAAAATGAACTGCATACTCTCATATATTCTGATAACTCATTCTTTTCTGCTGTGTTCATGACGTTATCATCATATACTTGGGTACACATGACCCTCATGGCTCATACACGAGACCGGCGTCGGCTCAGTACACGTGTTCTGAAACTGACTCGACTCGAAAATAACGGTCGAACCGACCGGTTCTGAATATAAAACCCTGACTCGAATCGTGGGTTTTACACACGATGTATATATATATATATATATATATATATATATATATATATATATATATATATATATATATATATGCATCTTACTAGATATTAATGATGTAAATACGAGAGGCCACAATGAATGTGGTATCTTTCAATAATTGCATTAGTCAGGATTTTGATCATGATCATTTTAAAATATGGGGATGGTTTGATACTAACGCTTAGGTTTAGGGCTTGGTACAAGTCGAGTTGAGTTTTGTCAAACTCGAATTTCACTCCTTTGACTTATATGGTTTCTATCTGAGTTATTTTTATTTGAATTTTGAATCAAATATGATTGAATTTGAGTCAAATATTGGCCATATTCAAGTTTTATTTGAAGATCAAGTTTGTTTTCTATAATATAATATTTTTATTTTTTATTTTTGTAAAAATATAAATAATATTTTTCTTAATTTATAGTCATACAATAATTATTATAGTATTTTGATTTAATTATTTTTATACCAAATTGTTATTTTTAATGTCATATTATTCATGTATTGCTAAAGAAAAAAATACTAACAGTTTATATTAGACATTGAATCAATTCAAATTGAATTTTAAGTCGAATTGAGTTTTTTAAATCGTATCAAGTTTGATATAACCTAACTGGTTTTATTGTAATCGAGTTGAGTTAATTTTTTTAAGATTGAGTTTCGAGTTGAGCTTAAAATGAATTGAGTTTGAGTCGAGCAGAGGCGAATTAAAAAAACTCGCGAGTTAGTTCAACTTGTCCCCATATGGTCACTAACTAATTCTACTTTATCTTTATTAATTTTGCATCGATTGATCCTATTGTGTGGAATTTAACGTGGAGCACATGAATAGATTAATCAAGGCCCTGCGTGACTGATAAAAGCTCGAACGAAAAAAGGGATTTATTTCCAAGTATTGATTAAAGAAATACAGAGTATAATATTCTGTTCATTTAAATTAATCAAAAGTATTTAAATTGCTCAAAATTATAGATCATTCGTTATTAGACTCCATCGCGATGAATTAATTTGGCTACTCCAGAAAGATTCAAGGAGTAGCCCTGTTATTAGATAGAAGTGTCAATGCGGCCATTAATAATCTTCAAAACCAATCAGTCTGGGATGCCGTCAGAAATTTAAGAACGTTAATCGCGACCATTAATGAACTTAACTCCAAATTTAATATTTTTTTGTGGTTGTGGGCGTTTATGGTGAATTTATCCTCTGTATATATAATATGGTTTTGTAACTTTCATAGTCAGGCTTCTTAGCTGAATTATAAATTGTTTGCTTCAAAAACACCAAATTTAATGCATCTGTAAATCTCGAGTCATAGAGAGTTGTAAAATATAGTTCTTACGTCAGACTAATTTGCCTAATATGTTTACATGTGTCTATAATACTCATCCAATACTTAATTGAGTAGCCCTGAGGTGCGCCAAGGCAAAAAAAATTTTTGCCCTACACTTTAATCTAGGTCGTTCAATTATAAAGACAACCTAAATCTATTATATTCAAAAACATAAATAAATAAATAAAATTTTCTCCAAAAGGTCTGGCATTGGTGGCACCGCCTCGGCCAAGGGCAGCCATGTCTGGTTGCCCTCGGCCAAATTTGGTGGTAGGGTGGCTAGAAGTGGCCGGTTGCGGTCAGATTGGACCACGTGACCTTATGGGCAACGCAGCCAGATCTAGATCTGGCTGCCACTGGCCAAGTCCGGCACACGATTGCCAAACCTTGCCAGTGATATCCAGATCTAGCCTCCGACCGTGGGCGGCCATGTCTGGCAGCCTTGCAGTGAGCTGGTAGGGCAGAGGCGAGGTGTGGAGGAGGGGAAGGGAGGCATTGTCTGAGAGGAGGCATTGCCAGGGAGGAGACAGAGCCAGCCGAGCTCGAAGGCGGTGAAGGCAGCGATAGGGGACGAAGGAGAGGATGACACGGGATGGGGAGTGGGTCATCGTCGTCAGTGCCGGTGCCAACAAGCGGCTAGTACGAGGCAGAGGTGGTAGCGGTGGAGGTTGGCCGATGGGGAGAGGAGCAGCGGCAGTAGCGGCGTGGGAGGGGAGAAGAATAAATTTTTTTATTTTTTATTTAATAATAAGAATAAATCTGGATCATCTTTTTAATTGGGTGGCCTAGATTAAAAGTGGAGGTAAGAACGCTTTCTTGCCTTTAGCTAAGAAATATTTTACCCAACTTAATTTTTGTATTTTGATAAGAAGGACGTTTTTAACGTCTGTTTAAAAGTGGAGGTAAGAACGTTTTCTTGCCTTTAGCTGAGAAATATTTTACCCAACTTAATTTTTGCATTTTGACAAGAAGGACGTTTTTAACGTCTGTTTAATCCTTCTTATTTAGCGTGGGAAAAAAATCCTACTTTTTAGATATAAAAAGTGAAAATACATTCTGGCTCATAAGGAAGAAGTTCCAAAGTTAACAATCAATGTGTGCATGAGTATTAAATTATTGTCATGGACGTGTTGTATGGCAAAAGATCATAGAATTTAAAACGAGGAACTTCATGAGGTGGACTATGTAGCTAAAAAATAATGAGGTGGGTGGAGTCATGCAATGTGCCAAAAAATGTACACAATGTCGAATAATGTGCCAAAAATATTCCATCATCTAGTCATTGAATTCAAAGTGCCACTTTCTATATTGTGATAGTGAGCTATTGTGATTATTTGGATTATGATTAGGCAATGGCAACAACTCGTAGCTTTCTCGTTCAGTAGCGCATACTATCAAAATGAACGTTCATCACCCCTTTGAAACTTTGACAATAAGAGCGAGATAACGTCAAACGTAATCTATTTTGATAATAATTGAGCAGGCACCTTGGAGTTTAGTTATAATGCTCTAGCTAAATTTCGCTCATAAAGTATTACATGTCTTCGTGTGTATGCTGTGAAATACATAATCAACATCACTTTCGTAATTCGTCTCTTTTGGAGAAGTGTGAAGTAGAAATAAGAAGGATCGGAGTGCAAGTTCAGAATTTTAAACTAATTGTGGCCTTGGCGGGACGTCGGTTTGATTTTATAGTCGAGAGCCATTGAACAACAAATTGCAACAAATTGTTAGGCCCTTTGGGCCTCTAAAAGAATTTGAAATAAATATTACAGATTTCTCTTAATCTAAATATTATTTCAATTAATAAGACTTTTTCATTGACCTATTTACAAATCACTAATAAATTCTACGATCGATGTAAAATAAATCTAACACAAAGTAAAGTCCGCGATTATCTAAATTGAAATGTATGCAAACTAGGCCAACCTTAGCGTTAGCATGGCTTGCACTAGATAAGCAGTAGATAGGTTATGCTCGATGAATGATAAGTAAGAGGTTAGTGATGGAACTTATTTTGCTGTGGATGCACTTAGCCATAATATCCAGACCGCCGACAGGAACTAGTCCTCGGACGATTGGAGTACTCAATGCAGGACTCCCCATAATGATGGACGCCTAAAGTGAAGATTATCCATTAATAAATTGTCATCATCAAGATTAGTTTGTAGGAGAACAGCTAGCGTTGTCCCGACACTGCCCATGTTGTAGTTGAATTTGAGGGGGCAGAACTGGCCTTTGAGGCTTAAAAAAAAAAAAAACTTGCCTACGAGTTTTCGGGCTGTTGTTGAAGTGACCATAGAAAATGTACGCCGCGAGTGTCGGGCTTAATTGTTTGGAGGCACATTTTTTCTAGCAGGATGTACAGTCGCATACTACTCGGGACCAGCGAGTGAAAGAACTCAATCCCTCTCGTTGTTTGCCCAGAATCATATTTGAGACCAAATCTTGAGGTTGGAGGGCGATGATGATACCTGAGGCCACTTCTGAATAATGCCTAAGTTTTCTATGATCAGCATAACTCAACTCTAAATCAGCATGAACCCAAATAAGCTCGATTGTTAACCTACAGACTCAACTTAAATTTAAAGATAAATAAATTAAATTTGAAACAAGTAAAACTGGACTGTGGACACTACTCTCTGGATGAGCATCCCTAGCCATGCTCATCCCGCAAGGTCTAAGTTAGACCATAGGAGATGTACTGCATATATGAAATCCAATTTTGTGATACAGGATAATTTGCTACAAATTGCAGAGCTCAGAGACATCCTCCTCGGCGCCACTTTAGACGGCTTGCACCATAGACAGCTTTTAGCTTGTCCTTAATTTTTAACTTCTTTTCAAGCTCCTAAATTGACAATATCTCGTGTAGCACTTTCCCATATTTTGCTATTCTAAAAGTAAGTGGCCAGCTTAGTAATTTAAACAAGATTATTTAGTAGTTATTCAAACAAATATGGGGCCATATTAGACCCATTATAGTTTGGATCAATAGGCTAGTCGTGTGTGTGCATGAGTGTAAAGGGTGTCCTCAAAGGCCCATTCGAACTACAAATGACCCATTTGAATAACTCGGCTAAGCATCTCTGCGTGCAGCTTAATCCTGTAGAACATGTCAATTCAACTGGAAACTTATGCACAAGCAAAAAGGAGAATCGACAAGAATCATTTATCTTCGGAAATCACAAAAGCATTAGGCCGGTTTGGGTTGGACCTATGAGTGAGCTACTAGTTATGTTTTTAGCTGCAATATTGGTACATACATGTTCATGTGTTTATGTCTTCGTTGCTGAGAATCTGGTTGAGGCAAGTACTTTGGTGGAAACAAACATCTAGGATTGAGATTTGAGAACACTAAAGGGTGCCCATTTTGTATTAGGTGACTTTTCGTAGACACTCTTTGGTGAGGCATCAACATCGCCATTGTCATTTAGAGATATAGCTTTGTCCAAAGCAAGCTAATTTCTTGATGATACAATTAAGTTGACTTTTGTGACGAAGTTGTGAATCATACAAAGTCCATCCTTGTCTACAATTTCAAGTCATACGCAATTCTTGGTACAACCACAAGAAAAGTGAAAGCTGCCATTGTCATGTCACACGTCCATATGAAAAAAAGGCGTACGCACTTTCTCGACCTACATGCCAAGTTCATTGCTGTAGGTTATAATCTATATATGTTGTGAATTGAGTCTGCATTCTTACTTCACTAAAGGCGGTGAACGTGAGATTACACCTTCATTAGATTTCTTTTGCTCACCCACTAAGCTCTTTTCTCCCCTTCCACATATGCAGCAGTCACACCTTAAAACCCGCTTCAATCAGTCACATTCTTTTTATTTTACCTCAACTCACATTTGACGGAATGTGATTTGCAAGTAAAATTTTACCTTGCACATTCTTTCCATGCGAAGTAAAGTAGATAACAAACAGAAAATAAACGCATAGCCATGTGATCATATATATTGTAGTTCTGACTTCTAAATTCATCCACTGTCACGGCAGTACAAGCGAGGAGTATACGCACTTGGCATGGTAAGTTGGTAAAGTGTAGTATTGTTGAGCTTTTGATCAGGTGCCAACATTTTCAACAAATTCTGCTCCTGGGCCATGGCTATCCAGATAGATGATCCCCTTCTTTCCTCGTTGCTTGCGTGCTCAACAACTAGTGCCAAACAACGCCCATCATATCCTGTTGTGCACCTAACCCCATTCAAGCACTTCATCCCTCACTCGAGTTGTCGACAAAGAATGAAACCAATTCTGCATAACCATGCATCCTAGAAGGAGGAGGGCGGCATTTATTTATGATCTTGGCATGTAGTAGGAAAGAATGTGTAAAAGGGCTACTGTCGTTTCCAAGAAGCTCTTCTGAGCTACCTGTTTTACCCATTCAAGCGAAAGCTACTGCCCCACATTTATTTTACTTGATTTTCCTAATTGTTACAACTAATGAGAATCAGAAAAGAATTTCAAGGAATTACGTACCAAAGGTCCAAAACTTCATACATTGGCATGACAGGCGCCATTTGTGTTCTTCTCGACCTACAGGTTCCCTTGCTGGAACTGTTTGTTTTCTTCTTTGGCTTGGATCAGAGTCCTCGAGTTGGCAGGGTTGGCTGCTTGACTGAATGGTAATATGGTTCAAATGGTTTCGTTCTAACCTGTCCTCTGATTCAATATTTGAGTAGCCGGAGCACATGGGTTAGTATAGTAGGTCATGAGCCCCCTTTGAACCGAGTGCCTTGTCCTATCCATGCTTTGGTTTTCTTATATATGTTATTTTATGATGAGAACAGAATTTGTACATGAAAACGAACAGAATGAAAGCAAGAAGGTAGGGAGAGGGAGGATAGATGAGATAATTATTGAGAAAAGGGGCCACTGGTTTGACTAAGGGAATAAGTGTAGTCCGAAAGTTTGCATCAGATTCAAAGATAGTCCACACCACCTGCTTCCCCATGAGCTCTGTGTCAGAAAATATAATCTCACAAGCGTATTAAACTACTCCAAACTCGAATCACAAAATCACGTTAAACAATTTCACTTCAATCTCGCCCATTTCATTTCATAAAAAACTAGGCACACTCGGCCAAAGTAAAGCTCTTCCTGAGAGTCCTCAACCAGCACTAATGCTCTTCGATCTTCGTCGCAGTGTAAACAACCATAGAATAAACGAATTTGATCAACCTTGGGAATGGATCCTCCTATTACTGTGTAACATGCAAACCAATGTATCAGATATCTTGGGAGTAGCATTTTTACACATTCATGTTATAATATCAATAATTACTTTCGAACGATGAATGCGTGCCAAAAACAGAAAAACTGACCAAATCTTAGATTATGCCATGTTATTACTTAGCCAAAAGGGAATGTAATGTAACGAAGAATAATATGTGTTGTATTTTGTAATAAAAATTAAAAAGTCCAACGGAGATTTTTGGGTACAAATGGTGGCCAAATGGTACAGTAAAAGGTATCGAAGATAGGACGAGAGCAAGTCTGCTTCCATCCACAACAACCATCTGTCGGTTGCTCTGTTCATACGATCAGCATCTCGTCCCTTCACCTCCCATCTGCCTACCTCTGCCCCTCCTCCTCTCCATTCTCGCTCCTTCTACAAGTTTTGTGGGAAAGACGCTTGCTTTTCCTTGTGGGTTGATCTGTGTATCTGGGCCATCATTGTTGGTTCCCTGTTTTAGCTATTTGACTTGGTGTTGTCTGCGGTTGGTTGTTTGTGGTGGTGGTGTAGCCGTGTAGCTGCTGCTCTCTCTCTTTTTTATTTTTGTTTTTACTTATTTTTGTTTTGTTTTTTTCTTTCTCCTCCACAACCGCTTACATCAAGGCCTCTGTGTTCATAGTTCATATTGATTGTGGATCTGGAGCGACGAGGAGCTTGTTTTGATTTGGGTCAGTGAGCATTTTTTTCTTGTTGGTTTTCATTGTTTTGAATTCGGGATGGGGAAAGGTCTGATCTTTCTTTCCATCTGCGTCCAAAATGGCTAATATCAGATGGAGTTCTTCCTCCCCTGCCGTCCTTTTACAGGAGTGGTCAGTTAATGAACTCCAGCTTTTTTGGTGGTGCGAAATCAATTGGGGTGGGTGGTTGGCTTTGCCTTTTGAATCTTTGGTTGCTTTTGCTAGCGTGTTGGCATTGTTAGGCAACTGGTGTTTGTTAATCTGTTGATTTTGTTGTCGTCGAGGAAAGCGTCCTGTTTAGACGACAAGTAAATTTCCTGATATATATATATTTTTTATGTCATATGTATGCGAAGTAGATTTCTGGTGCGAATCGGTGATCTGTGCGGCAGTTGATGGATTTGATCTTTTTGGTGATTTTGAGAAATGAGTTATACTTGTACCCGATCTATCTCATTCATTAACCGTGCAAGATTGAAGCTTTATGTAGCTTTCGATTCGGCATTGTTTCTTGTATGTTGATTAATTCATACTACCTTATTTAAGGAAGTTTGATGGAGATGGCTTTATCTTATTTTCTTCCAAATCATGTATCAATGTTTGTCTAGAATGTACCAATTGGTATGAATCTCTTGGGAGATATGTTTGTACGATTAGGACAGAGATTAGAAGTGGTACTTATATGGTGTTTCTTTATCTATGATGCAACAATATATAATCTTGTAGATGTGGATGAATGGAGGTAGATTTGGATTCCAAGAATGTTGTTTCGTCTTCCAAGTCCTCCGACGTTCTCCTCAACTCTCCATGGGTTTTCATCCATTTCTTATCCCAAATACTTCGTGCTTCTTCCCTTTCTTCCCTAAAATTTATGATGCGGAATTGGTCCGTATCAGATTACTACTGCAAAGATGTTATTTTTTTTTATCCACTCCTTGCTTTTTCTTATTAATCTGATTGTCTTAGTCCTTGTTTTGTAAATGACATGTTTGCTTTTGAACCATGGATATGTTCTCGTTATTTCTGAACTGTGAATCTCATTTTACATTTTTTTTTTCAGAAGGAGATGGATGCCAAACAAGAAGAATCAGGGGAGCGAAGTTGTTGGGAAGAACTTATACCAGACGCCCTTGGGCTAATCTTTAGTAATCTCTCCCTTCAAGAGATATTAACTGTGATTCCTAGAGTATGCAAGTCTTGGGGCAAAGCAGTATCAGGGCCTTACTGCTGGCAGGAAATAGATATTGAGGAGTGGAGTCGAAGAAGCGAACCAGAGAAACTGGACAGAATGCTTCAAATGCTAATCTCAAGAAGTTGTGGGTCTCTTCGTAAGCTTTGTGTCTCTGGTCTTCCGAGTGATGTCAGCTTCTCATATATTGTCAATCAGTAAGTGTTGTTTCTTAGTACGTCATATAGAAAGCTCGAAAACTACAACAAGAACACGGTAAAATTGTTAAAGTTGTCCTTATTTGTACTCCATTTGACTGCCTTAATTTTGTCTGATTGAATGATTTTGTGTTGAAGTCGACATAAGTTGGGATCATCCTCTTCTGAGGAAAAATAGTATTTTCAAATTACAGAATCGACTTGTTATTGATATTTACTGTTGTCCACATTGATATCGTTTCAATCTTTTAATTTGCAAATTTCTTAAGTTTATCGTTGGATTGTGCCAGTGGTGACTCTCTTCATACTCTACGGCTTCCAAGGAGTGAAATTAGCGATTCCATTGTGGAGCAACTGGCATGTAGGTTATCAAATATCACCTTGCTAGACTTGAGCTATTGCTGCAAAATAGGAGCCCGTGCTTTGGAAGCATTTGGGAAACACTGCAAATCACTTGTAGCCTTAAGAAGAGTCATGCACCCTCTGGAGGTGGAGAGCAAGGCCTGCCAAGATGATGAGGCCCACGCCATAGCTACCACCATGCCCAGGCTCAAGTACCTTGAGATGGCCTACCTGCTGCTTACAACTAGGGGGTCCTTGAGATTCTTTCCAATTGCAAAGAGCTTGAATTTTTGGACATGAGAGGGTGCTGGGATGTGAATATTGATGAGAATTTTCTGAGGGAGAAGTTTGCCAAGTTGAAGGTGTTGGGACCCGAAGTTTCTGACTGTTATGATGGCAGCTACTGGGAGGAATGCTCTGATTACTCTGATTCTTCAGGCTATTTGGCATGGGAGAATGAGGTTTTTGATGAAGAGAGCTCCGACGGCCTTTGGGATGATGATCAAGGACTTCAGGACTTGGAAGTTAGATTCTATGAAGGGTTTGATGACCCTGGCTTTGATTGGCCTCCATCTCCTTGAATATGGGCTTTGATTGGCCTCCACCTCCTTGAATATGGGAAGTTACTTGAGGCTTTTCGGCATCACCACTCTAAATAGAATTTGGAAAAAGAAGAGCATTCTCGCAGGAAATGGTAGTTATTACTTGATACTACTACTCGTAGTTGCTTGTAGCTCTTAAGAGAATTGCATGCTAGTTATGTAAATGCTTTGAAGTGAAAGCGAGTTGTATCATGTATGTGATCCTTCTTTAACGCTACTTGGCAGCTTCATTTCCCCCTTTTTTCCATTATTTAACCAGCGGTGTTTTATTTGGTGTCACTTGCCCGATATATATTTATACTTGGTGTGTGTGTGTGTGTTATTTGGCGACAGTTCCCTATAAGTGGTTTTTTTGGTTATGGTCTATGTAAATATTTGATCAACTCCATAATTATAACATGAACGAAGACCAAAGAAAGAATATGTTCGCCCAAGAATTTTTTGTAACTTACATAGACCGAGGGCGAACATATTCTTTCTTTAGCTAACTAGACCAAAGAATAAGTGTTTTTATTTGGTGTGTCACTCGCTTTCACTATGTTCACCCAAGTGAAGACCAAAGAATATGTTACTATGTTCCTTGTCAACACTTCGTCTGCTTGATAGCAGCTAAGTGGCCTCTCAAAAAATTTATTACTACAAAATGAATCTCTCTTTTTCAAGGTAATCAGGGAGAATTGTGATTCTGACACGCTACTGGGTATGTTGAAAATAGATTAAAATGGGGGAATTTAAGGGTATCTAAAGTGCCTATCTAGTTAAAAAGACTTATCTTCGAAAAAGAAGAAGACATTGGACTTTCATGTTGAGATGTATTGTCTCACGTCCAAAAAAGGATTTGGCGGTGAAATTTATACACGGGCTGCTTCTGAAGTAGCTGAAGGATCGAGATGTAGCAGGAGGGATCAAATATAGTTTATTATGAATAGGAGAGAGAAATTTTATATAGATAAAGAGTTATATATTTGGTGATATGAGGGAGCTGCTTAAATTGTTCGATGGTTACTTCTGGGAAGCCCTCCGCCAAGTGAACTCTCTCAGGCTACCCCGTATGCCTATATGTAAAAACCAAGACAGATACACCTGATATTTTATAGACTAATATAGTTGATATTTTGTGGAGACCTGAAATTTTGAACTTGAGCTGATCACTTTAATTAATATTTTGTAATCAGTGTAGGCTTCTTTGTTGTGATTCGTGATTATTTAGACAATGGCAGTTGGGTGAAAGATGGAATGCTCAATTCATCGGGACCGACGGTTTTTGTGTGTTTGGGTGACTGGGTTGTATATTATAAACTTCAACCTGGCAAATCGGGCTCAACAACCCTGCGCAGTTACGTTCAGCCCGTTGCAACCCTTAGAGTCATTGGTAATAGCAAAACAAAAGGAATTGAAGCACCACCGATGGCTTGCTGATCTTTGCCATTTATACAGCTATTACGACGCAGTAAGTAACGTAACTCAAGCCGGTTGCAATTTGCACAAGTTACGCATCGACATGTCAATGTAACACCCAACATAAAAACATCAAACACGCACAAGCATTGAAGATTACGAGCATGGCACCAATAGCTGAGGAAGATACAGTAAGGTACTGCCTCTTCTGCATCAGGATCATCTTCCCTCCAAGGGCACAGATCATAGACTTGTACATCATCGTCCCAATTATCGTCACGCTCAATCCCATTTCATCTGACAATTTCCTTGCGCACTTCTAGCACTCAGCCTTTCAGATCTGTAGCCCTTGAAAGATGGATGATGTGCAGTGATGCTAGAAACTTGGAAATCTTGGAAAGCTTGGCAGGTAATTTTGGACATCTTTTTCATCCAACAAAATTTTAATTTCACTACAGAAGATAGATGCGAGTAATGACTACGACATTAAAATTGATGCAACGACGACGACGATCGGCGACTATCCAGGTAACAAACACCATTCCGTTGAACATCTTTAGGATGATTTTCCCCTCAATCGTGCCATGCAACAACCAACTCAGTTCAGAGATCATCTCACAATTTACCAGCTTGGTCCCCGCTCGTCCCGAGCAGTCTGCTGTCTAAACTGTTCTTTTCCTGATTAACAAAGTCAGAAAGACTCTACCTTCTCTGACCCTCTTAAGAACAACGATCTTTCAAGACTCCAAGACGGCCTTCCCTGGGAGTAGTCAACTACTGCTCATTACGCATAGAAACACATGTCGTTATTACATTACAATCTCAAAATTCATCACTTGTCTGTACCCTTTTTATTGGCAAAAAAACATAGCAAGAACGCATGAACCAACTAAAAAGAGTACATATCAATCTACCGTAAAAGCACAAAAACAAACTCCAACTGTTAGCAGTTCTACGTTCAAACAATCAAAACAACTAGCTCGGGAAAGAAACAGTTCTAATAGAACTCCTTCCAAAAAGGATAAGCAGATTCAAGTACAATAATTGGATTTTCCAACCAAATTACCCAACCTTCTCACAATTTTGCTTAAAACCGACTCTAATTCACCTGGCTTTCGTGTGGTCGATCATCTTATAATATAGACATGCTTTCTTTCACAACGTCGGATAAATCGAATTGGGTGCTTCGGATTCCACGTCCAATCGGCCAAACAGGGAACCAGGTCATCGCCATTTTTAGCTGTTCTCAACCTTCTGATTCGAAGAGAAAGAGAGAAGCTTACCTTCATCGTTGATTGTGCCATGGCTTCTTCACAAGAGCAGAACAAAGCCCACCAAAAAAGCTTGCCGCTTTCTTCACGTCTCCTCATTGGTGCGGTTCGGCTTGTGAGCCAAAACGGCGTCTCTGATTGCGTCGGCGATTTTCTGTTGGGAGTTGAGGATCAACTCCGTCCGCCTCCTCTCCATCTCCAACCAGCTCTTCTCAGCCTCCCTCATCATCTCCATCTTCATCGTCTCCATCCTCACAAACCCTTCGCCGAACGACCGGATCGCCGACGCCAGCTCCGCCAATGGTCGATCCTCCCCTCCCCGTTCCCACCGTCCTCCTTCTCCAACAAGCTACGCTTTGGTAACCTAGGGCTCCGCGAGAATCTCGGAACCCGGTACTCTACCGGCGGCGGACGCTGCAGGATGTGGCTGATGCTGCGGGTGGTGTTCTTCTCCTCCTCCTCCTCCTTCTCGTCCGAGGAGGAGGATGATGATCGAGAAGAGGAGTCCAGTGAAGGGGAGTGTGGGGAGCGGCAACTGGGGGGCACCACCGGGCCGCGCTCGAGGAGGTCCATGAGGGGGAAGAAGGGCCAGTTGGCGGCGGAGGCGTGGCCGGCGAGGAGCTCGGAGCGGTAGCGCTTGCGGAGCTTCTCGATCTTGTGGCGGCACTGGGTGGCAGTCTTGGATGGCGGGTCGAAGCCGCAGCGGGCCGCGACGTCCTGCGCCACCTCCTCCCACTGGTGGGCGCGGAGCTGGCCGCGGTTGAGGGCGTACCACTTCTGCCGGTAGGCGTCGATGAGCTGGGTGGTCTCGACGTGCGACCACGTCGCAGGAGGTCCCCGCCGCCGGTGGGAGGCGGGGGAGAGCGGCGGAGGTGGGAGGAGGCCATGGTGGGGTGACGGTGGAGGAGTAAGGTGAGGAGGGTATTATAGAAGTGGTGGTGGTGGTGGTGGGCGGCGGCGTTGGTGGTGGAGGCGTTGGGAGGGGGTAGGGTTTCGCGGCGCTTGCCGGTGGTGGGGGCCAGGCCTCCTACCCGACGCTATGTGGTCTGGGCGGAATTTGGGAGTTACGAGAAGCCCATTTGGTAAATTGTGGTGGGCCTGTTAGTTGATACGGGCTTGGTTCTGATTGGGGAAAGCATGAGATGGTGGTCTCAAATTCTCCATGCGTTGTTGTTAAAAGATGTTCTTTTTTCTTTCTGAAAAGTTAAAAGATGTTAGATAAGGCGTACTGTTGATGTGGGTTGTAGGGAGGGATGCAAGAGCGTCTGAAGCTGTGATGTGGGTTGTTCTGCAGGAGACAGAAATGTCGCTCAGGGTACACTGATATTAGTCTTAGTAAAGAGTAAAGTGTAAACTGCAATATTTACCATTAAGAGACATAATACATGCATCTATATGTGTAGCAATATTCGTTTTAGTACAGGTTGGGAACCTAAAGGACTACCAATCACAAGAATCAGTCAGGTGCTGTAATATTTACAAGTGAGCAATATATCCAAGCTGATGTATCATGTGGTAGGCCTGGCTGCTAGCCACTTAAAATTTGTATCACGAAGCTTGTTGTGTATTTCTATGTCTACAAAAGAACGTAAATTAACTTGAACACATTGTTAACGAGAAAGCCACCCGCGGTCACATATTTTAATGAGCATGAATACTTATCATTGAGACATCCTCACAATTCACCCCAGATCTGAAAGTGCCGGCACTTTACTCCATCACAGGTGATTTTATTTTATTTATTTATTCATCGTAGCTGATTTTGCTATTGAAAGTCCACAGCCTCATGCTTCATGGGCTGCGAAGGGTAGACATCTACTTAGAGAGGATATTTTATGAACTTCTTTTCAGCCCTCCGACAACAAGGGGCTATATTTATTAAAATTTAAAACATAAATTAAAATTTATTATGAAACTCATTCTCCTAATCTAAATTTTAATTTTTAAGGTACTGATCTTCCATATTGGCATGTATAATTTAATCTATTCTTTGCTAGCAATGGGATGTCGGGGAAAAAACAATATATCCACTTCGGTATGATGACCTTTTATATAGATTTTTAGATTCTCTAATTTTCAATTTGACCCATTGTAATAAATTACAAATAAGTGTCACCTGTCTCTATAAATTCAATAACCTCCATTCATTAAATATAAAATATTTTGAAAAACCTCATAAAATATTATAATCGATTGCACAAATAAGCTTATTAATAAGATAGTCTTTTAATGTACAATTAATATATGAGACAACATGTAACACCCCAATCCGGTTTACTCTCAACCCGGACCAGAACTGTTATAAAGGATCAAACTACTCGTAAACCGATTAAGTTGGCTGACCCACAACCTAAACGACTACGACATAACCCTCTCGACGTATCAAGATGGAGCACGCCACTAATGCGCAAATAATATATGAATGATATGTAAAACCCTAACAGGATACCATGTGAATATCATGATAATAACCACACACCAAAATAATTAAAATGACAACAAAATTCATAAAACCTGGAATAAAACGGACAAAGTCTCCCTAAAAGTGCAATAAGCGGACGACCTGGTAAAATGCGGCACAATATAGTATATATATATAAAACCATAATGCACACCGCAATAGGATTTAAGCAATAACACATCTTATAATTGGGTCTAGCCCACCTGCAATTCATGCTCATCATGTTTTTGTTTATTTTCAACTCAACATAGCTGATCATTCCTGGACATTAAACCATTTCCAAAATATTTCTAAGAAAATTCATACATTTCTAAGAAAAGACCTAAAAGTCTCATAGCTCACGCATATGTACACAACCATGTATATCACCAAGCATCATTCAACCCACATCATATCTTACACAAAAGTCGGCGCGGCGCCAGGTATGTGTGTGCAATGCAAACGCTACTCCTTCGTCAAGGCCGGCTTACACCAATGATCATCCTCACCTACATATAGTAGAAAACGTCAACAACGGGTGTCACTGGTCCGGAAATAACTAATATCAAACTGGAATATGAGAGCAAACTCTCGTGGAAAGTAAACAATCATATATCTTCCTTAAGAACTCTCATAAGGGCAGCTACAAAGGAGCCATCGAGCAGCTGACTCAACAGCATCCTGATCTATCTGATACTGTGCCGCTCACTGCACTTCTTTTTCAGTACTTCACGTAAAACTTTATCCTAAGCCCTCTCTAAACCTCCATATTACTCCTGGCCTTGAGCAAGAAGGCCGAGCACTCTCAGGTAGTTGCCTTTAGTACCCTTTAAACCACAAGTCCGGACATGCGCTATTCTAATTAGGTGACAATGATTTAATCAATTTAATTTGTTTAACTTAATACTAGCATGCAAAAAAAAACCTAATTCGTGCAAATTCCTAAATCAACTCGTTAACAAGCATTTAATTAACTATTCCATGGTTTACTAACAATTTCATTAGTGAGCATTTACATCACACAACACAATCTACGCTAATCATCACATGTTTATCATAATCACGATTAATTAAACTAAAATCATGAAGTTAATAAAATTAATTCTAATATGCTACTATGAACACAACATGTATGTAATAATTCTAAAAAAGAAGGAAGAACCACCTCGCGATCGGCGCTGAAATCGGTGTCGATGAACGAAGGCGGTGAAGGCGAGTCGACAATTTTTCGGCGACTGTGCCGGCAGTTTTCGGCAGTTCCGATGGTTTTTAGTGCCTGCTCCAACGAGGCAATAGGAGGTAGGGGTTAGCACCGTCTTGGGGAGCTGGACCCAATGGTGGTGACGACAAGGGCAATCGCGGCGGCGATGGCCACCGACAGCGGCGTTGAGTGCGGTTGGGGTGGTCGATCACTCCGATCAGACCCAGGGTCGGCCTCGACGATGGTGCTAGGCAAGGGGAAAGGTAGGGAAGTCGAGGGAGAAGCTCCGACGTCATGGCGGTGGCGATCTGGCGTAGACAATGGCGGAATCGCGTCGGGAGCAGCCGTTAAATCGAGGGCGATTTTGGCGTCGCGATTGCTGGACGGTAGCCTGGCGTGGTTGGGGCGGCAAGGCGACGTCACGGCCGGGCTGGGCGGCGTCGATCGGCGGCGAGGTGGCGTCGGCGGCAGTGGAGACAACCTCAAGGGCGGCGGCAGTGAAGATGTCGGGGAAGAAGATGAGAAGTATAGGGCGGTGGCAAACTTGTAAATAAGATTTGACTCGACATCGACTCGAGTCAAGAATGATAACTAACTTGGAATAAATCCTAGAAAAATCCAAATGATTGGGAAAATTCCCATAAAATCAAACAAAACAACACAACATCCAAATGACATGTTGTATAACTAATAACCTACCTGAATACCATCTAACGCATCCAAATACGTTATCGGCCTAAACTATTTCTACGGTCACAACATGAAAAAATAAAATAAAATTATCAACTGTATACTCTCATATCTACTGATAACTCAGTCTGCTAATGTGTATCTGCTGCTATCATCGATACTTCAGCATACATAAACCCTCATAGCACGTGCACACAGTCAGCCTCGGCTCTACACACGTGTTCTGAAAGCTGAACCGACTCAAACCATGGTCAAACCGACCGGCTACTGACTATAAAACCCTTACTCGAGTTGCAGGGGTTTTACACAACATATAGAGAATAAATCTAATATTCTTCCCCTTAGTCCACATATTTTCTTTGAAATATTATAAATAAATAAACTTTTAGATCGCACAAACTTTCGCTATCTTAACTATAAAGTATCTTGAAATAATCTGGTCCACCAACTATGCCAATTTAGGACTAAAACAAGTTTTGTTACATATGTGTGTAACTGTCCTTTCAATAATCACGATAACATTACAATTAATAACATAGATCAAATATGGATGCGTAGTATGAAAATTATATGTAATGTGATCTGAATCATGCTGATTTCCAACTAGTCTCATCTTATGATTCAAAAAATAAAAACGATTTCTAATACTTTATACATATAACACCACAATTCCAGGTTACACTCGAAAACCGAACTGGCATATTACATGCCCTGATTAGGTCGACTAATCCGAATCCAACTCGTGCTGATCTAATCTCGGCGTCATAAGATGAAGATATTAATCACAATGCATGAATGAATGCACAAAATCCTAATATGCAATTATATAGATGACATGTAAACTAATTTACACAAAAACAAAACAATTCGGATAAAATTAAGAAAAATTCCAGAAATAAAACGGACAGTCTCCCCTAAAAGTGCAATTAAGGCCACCCTGTCAAATCAATATATGCAAATATATATATTTATATATTAAACATTTCATTCACACAAAATCATAATCTACTGTATAAATCACTCTAGAGCTTGAGTCTTAACCCACCTTTGCATTTTGTTCACAGTTTACATCATATCATCATGTTTTGTATTTAACCACGTCATTTCCAATATAATAACATCATAAACAAAAATATTAAACATTCAATCATCTAATATGTGTGTGCAAGAGACCTCGTTGCTCCTCTGTTTAAGTCGACATATCCAGTATTTAATCCTCACCTACATATATATAAAAAAATAGTAACGAGTGTTACTAATCTAAAAAATAACTAATATCAAATTAGCACATGAGAGCTAACCCTCCTGTTGAATAAAAATTTCATATACTTCCTCAAGAACTCTCATAAGGGCAATATTAGGAGTCATTGCCTCAGGCAGTAGCGTCCCCTTTTCCATATCTTTCTCTTTCCATAACATTCTCTTTCCTTAGCCATTTAAACTATCCCTTTGCGTGGGAAAATCATTCTCGTTCATCTCAGCCCTCTACATCCTCTGTGTTACTCTTAGCCCTAAGCACAGGGGCGAGTACTCTCAGATATGCGCCTTCAGTACCCTTTTATGCCATAAGTCTAGACATGCGCTACACAGCAGTACCTGTAAACCTCCACACTTCTCCGGGTTTGAGGAACTCAAAGATAGAGTTGTTAGGATCGCTCAAGAATGGAGTGGATGCTCATCAATTCCAGAGCCCGTTTTGATAAACACATGCCCTATCTCAAGGTGTGGTCATCGGTTTCCTCCGTCACACATCTCACTAAAAATATGAAAACTATATATACGTAGGCCTGGGTAGGGAATTTAATAAAATGGGCCCAAAGGCAACTTGTGATGGATCCTGTTTTCGAAATCATCCTCGAGGGTTTATTAATCCAAAAAATTATCCGGCTAAATGACCCGAGTTAAGTGGGATCCGATAAAATACCACTTAACCCATCTTGCATGTAATAAAACAAACATAAAATAGAACAAAGAATAAAACAGAGACGAGTCCTAAATGGATGTGGTAGAAACTCCAAGCGTGTCATCGTACCTAGGCGGCGAGCTCCTACTCCGTACCTACATATCAAATCTAGAAACTAATGCCCACTAACTAAATGATGCATCAACTTGACATGATCATTACACACAACACAATAATCATCCATCACAATCAATAATCATCAATATGAAAATAATTCTAACTCATCTTATTCATGCCAATTTTATTATGCTTTTTTAAGTTACATCGTAGTCGAATAACATGCTCAGCTTTAATTTACCTTATTAGATCACTTACCATTCATTCACTATTAATCACATCATGAACTTATCACTTCGTCCATAATTAGGCATTAATCACAGCAATTAATCAATCCTAACATGTTGTGCTAACAATCATCAATGTTAAATAATTAAATTAGAGGTAATTATACCTCTCGTCGTCGAAAATCGGTGACAGTTAGGGTTTAGTCGTGCGTCTCGGAGCTCGAATTTGGTGCTCGTTGGCGTCCGAAGTTCCATCAGGTTCAACTGGATGAGCTCTGCAAAAGATCCAACGAATTCCACCAAATCAGGTTTTCCACTAAGGTTCTAGCAGTTTCAATGGTTTTCTGATAGCCTCCAGGGGTTTTTCAGCTGCAATCACCGGCGGCGTCTGCTGGCAGAATAGGCTTGGCGAGCCCGACGCATCTTCAATGTCGACATGGTCGGCGGAGGCGGTGGCTCGCCGAAAAATGGCTAAAACAGAGGTGGCGGAGGTGGGTGTTAGATCCAACCGGCCTGGGCGGCGATGGGCTCCACGCTGGTCTGGGGAGGTCGTGGTTGGGTCGAAGGTGTCGAGGTGACCACTAAATCGCAGTGGCGACGGTCACCAGGGCTTGATCGGCGAAGGATGTGTGGCGCAGGGGCACGGCTTCCTTGCATCGTAGAGGCCAGGTGATGGCCAGGAACGCTTGGGGCGGCATAGCGATGGTGAGGCGGGGCCTGGTGGCGACGAACGGCGGCAGGCCGATGTCGGCCGCGGTGGCGAGGACAAGCAGACGGGGCGGCAATCAAGGTTTGGGGAAGAAGACGTTTGGGGGGAAAAAGAAAAGGGCTCAGTGGAAAACTCGTAAATAAAACTTGACTAGAGTCCGACTCAAGTCAAAATAATAACTAGTTGATAATAATTCCCAAAAAATACAGGAAAATAGGATAAAATCCTATAAAATACATTACACACCACAACATCATAATGACATACTCTATAACTAACAACCTACCCAAATTGCCCGTAACGCATCTTAACGCGGTAAACGGCCTAAAACTAATTCTACGATCCACTATATATAAAAGAAAAAACTATAAACTAGCATACTCTCATATATTCTAATAACTCATTCTTTTCTGCTGTATTCATGACATTATCATCATATACTTGGGAACACATGACCCTCATGGCTCATACACACGACCGACGTCGACTCAGTACACGTGTTCTGAAACATACTCGACTTGAACCGACTACTGAACCAATCGGTTCACGGGTATAAAATCCTGATTCGAATCACGGGTTTTACAATGCAAAACCTAAAAAGACAAATTTATTGAGATCATACCAAAACTAATCAAAGTGAAAACTTTAATTCGAGTACTTTACTTCTGCAGAAAATAACTTTATAGTGAAAATGTTTCTAAATCTACAATGCATACAAACTTCCACTAAACTAGTGTGTTAACAAGTAACATAACATTAATATGAACAATATGCTCATAAAAAACTTTTAAGTATTGTCCCTAAGTGGATCCGTAAACAACGAGTTTAGTATTGCACTTTAAACACATGGTACCCTGAAATCTTATTTTAGTATATGACTGTTTATTTAGTGTATAGTATTCATTATACGTTACAATTTTGGGACTAAAGTTTTGCAGTTATATTCCAAGATTTAATGCCCCCATAACAAGCTATAAACTTGATTATTATGAAAGGAGCTATGAATTTTTGCTTTATCCTCTGTTCGGATATAGCTTCTCTAACAAACATAAATATATAACTTAGAATGAATATATAAAACTATATGACATCCAATAAAATCGAAATCATAATACTTAATGACATCTAATTTGTCTGACTTTCGATATGTGAGTGTATAATGTTGTACTGCCTTTGTTACTTAAATATATTTGCCTAATATCACTACTATATATGCAAGATCCAAATGCAGACATACTTGTGCATACATGATACTCCCAACAACTTACGCGTATGGAATAGGAGCAAACTAAACTTATTATCTTTAATCACTAATCTTCATGGTGAAACCAGCTAAGGACCTTATCAATATAAGTCTTTTGCAACAAGCCTAGTATGCCCTGAGAATAATTACGATAAAACTGTATACCAAAAAACAAAAGAGGTTTCACCAAGAATTTTTATTTTAAATTGACTTGATAAAAATACTGTTGTTTCATGAAAAAGGCCCATTTGCTTGCATATAGGACATGGATAATAAATTTATTCCCGCTTACCTTGAGATATTTGCACTAATCAACATTATTTTTCTTAAATCCTAAAGAGATCAAAACTTAATCAAACTTTCTGATATTTCTAACCAAATGTATCATTTATCATAAATGGACTTATTAAGCTTAATTACATACAAAATGATTTGAATTTTTAAACTCAAAGTTGTCTGAATGCACCTTTTATATAAGTATATCAATGTTTCTATTGAGAAAAAAATATCTTTGTGTTCATTTGATGAGCTTCTAAATCTTAATGACGTACAAGTGCCCCAACGATTTTAAAAAACCTTTTTCTTGAAACTGGATAGGAAATCTATTTAAAATCAATGCTTTCTTTTTTAGTGAATTCCTTGTCAAATGAACATACTTTATATCGTTCAATGTTACATTTATGTAACTTGAAAAGATTTGAAATATCATTGTATATCATGGACTTTATCCCAATCTTATCACTAAAATACACTTATCTTGAATATTTATGAAGAGAAACAATATAATTGCCCCAAATTACTTGTCTCTTTTCTTTAGTAGATCCTCTTAAAGGCACTTTAATGAGTTTGTTGAACCTACATTAAATGTAATAGCTCATGGTCGCCGAACTAGAATATGAGTAATAATATAAAATACATTTTCTTTATCAATTATAATGGTATCAGGAATGTTAGTCGCACCTCTTTAAACACAATTTTCATTCCCACTATATTTAACATCCTCAATAAATTTGGCATTCTTTGTTCTAAAAATGTATCAACTTATGGGATTATAAAATTTAAATGCCTTAATTTTTGTTCTGAGTAGCCTACATCTTAGCAGCTAATTATTCTGGAATCCAATTTATTTTCATATGGCCTACAAGGCCAAACCTCACCTAGACAACCTCAGGCATGTAAGACCCAATAATAGGCTTCTTACTTGTTCAATACTCAGTATGGGATTTTCACTATTGTTTTGCTAGAAAGTCAGTTAAAAACAAACTCCAATCTTTAGACCCTGAATATTATTCAAATAATATTAGTATATTTGCCTACAATATTAATTTATGCAGTTAGATTTGATAGCTTTACTTTTCTTGCCTAATTGATTTTCAATTTCAACTTTAAGATCTTTGACATGTCTAGAAATTATGACTGTTCATATATGAATTACAAATGGTCACAACAGACTAATCATCAACAAGGTTGATAAAATATTATTGCCCCTTCTAATATGTTTTAGGAAAAAAGATCACAAATGTCTGCATATACTAACACTAAAGATTTTTGTACTCTTAGTGTTGCATCCCCTTCATATACGAGATGAAAATTTTAAAATCTACAATATTAAAGGAATTGAGAATTTCTTCTAACACAAGTCGTATTCTCTATTGAGAAATAAGACCTAATTGTCCATGTCATAACATTAATAAATTCTCATTTGTTAATTTATTTTTAGTATCATAATTACTTAAATCAAATTTTCATGCCTTTTAGAGGATTGGTGGTCTAATTTATATAATTTTTAAATTAAAATGCTTACTCTAACCTTATTAGAATTTAGAAAAATACAACAATTTCTACTTCCCAAGGAACAAGTTTATCTATATTTGTTCAAACAGAAAATAGAAATTAAATTTTTCTTAAAGAATGATAATACAACTGTATTTTCCAATTCTAAATAAAACCAATATTCCAAAAGTATCTAAAGATACCAATAATCTCCTATAATACCTCATAGTCATTTTTTTATAAAAGTATCTTTCAATATTAATTGACATTGGTCTCCTTAGGCACCCCTGCATTGTGACAATTATGTGAATGGTTGCAACCATACCTATCCACCAAATGCCATATGGTAATAACGCCTAATTAACTTGTGAACAAATAATTTTTTGAAGTTTATTTATCTTATGATACTAATTGACATACTTGAAGCAAACTATTATAACCAGCTTTCAAAAGAAATAGATATGACCTGAATTCTATTACTTCTGCTCCATAGGGTAAGATGTTCCTATGTAGTTTCTTTATTCACGATCCTTTTTCACTTTATGTTGATGATTTAAACTTTAAAAAATATTGCCAAATGTCTTATCTTACAAGCTCTCTTCTTCATAGGCATTGATTTATAAAATTTAGTGTCCATTTCTTATTTTGAGTATGATAAGTGATTTTGAATGGAATAAATTATGTAGGTATAAAGTAAAAGACTAAATACACCCGTATATTATCCGACAACTTAAACTTTAATGTTTTTAGTCTCACAAGAAGATTAAACATTTCCTAAATGTGCTCCTTTATGTTTCTTTGAACTTTATATTGCATTAAAATGATAATACTAATAATAGTACTCATTTCGACCTTTTCGTTAGCAACAAATTGGTTTGCAATTTGTTCAAGAAAATCTATGGCATTTTGTCCTTTTAAAAATATCACTCCTTACTTGCTCTTAAATAGAATGTTACATGATCATATAAAGCTAATACACTTAGACCACTTACTTCTTAGATGTGTTTTCTAAGCAATATTATTTTCATTGGTTAGATCTGCAGAGTAGTCAAATCTTATTCTCAAAACCTCTGCAACCACACAGTTATAAAGTGCACTTTCCAAGTTTTAAATTGTTATGTGATTTAAAAAATGGATGTTAATTATATTAGCAAATATAAAAGTTATCTTAATGACATGACTAGAGATGGTAACTTTATATAGTAATAAAAAATTCACAATAAATCCTTTTAAGCAATAAGTTCTTTTTTGGGCTGACTTAATTGCTCACGTAGAAGAACTGAATAATTGTCATTTTTTTTGAATAACTTGAATTTAAAATTGTCATATTTTATCAGAAGTTAAAATTCTTTATTTTATCTAATATTCTTTTATTATGAATAACTTTTTTAAAAAATTAAATATCATTTATCATATGAAATGTAAGAAAAATATATTTCAAAAAATCTTAAGTTAGATTAAAGGTTTTTGTATCAATAAAATAAATATTATGAGTCATATATTTTTAAAATACATAAATTTGATATACATGAAATAAAAAACAGAGATATGCAATATTTGATATAAATTTAAATTTCTATATATTTGTAATAAAAAATATTAAAAATTAAAAATTTATGACATTTTCCCTTTTAATAACTATTGTACTCAGTGACTGTACAAATTTTTTTGGTGGTGGTACCATTATGTCCGGTTCAAAATAGGATTTTGAAAAAAATTTAACTAAAAAACTGAATATATTTTAAAATAGGATAAAAGCTTTAAATCATATCGAATTAAGGGCTCCGGTACTTAGGGTTCAACCAGTAGTAATAAGTAATTTTTTAAATAAATAACATGTTATTAAACAGTGTACAAAGATTTTTTTTTTTAATTAAAAAAAGAGAGGCCACGCACCAACTTTCCTACCAATTCCCACCTACTCCTACACATTGACCCGTCCAAATGGCCGCCACCTACCCTCTCTCCTATAAATAAACCAACCCCACCTTCCATCAAACCCTATTAGGTCATTTCATCGAACATTCTCTTCTCTTCTCTTCTCTTCTCTAGTCAAACCAACCAAGCTAACGTCAAATGGCGCTCGCGGCCTCCACCGGCCCTTCCCTCTCCACCAACTGCCAACCGCTCTTCACCTCCACCAACCACCGCCTACCCTCCTCCCTCTCCCTCCCCGCCCGCCCCATCTACGCCGTCCACGCCGCCGACAAGCCGGCCTCCAAGGCGTCCAATGCCGCCGCCGTCGCCGCCCCGGCTCGTGAGGCGAAGTGGGGGGTGGACAGTTGGAGGTCGAAGAAGGCGTTGCAGCAGCCCGAGTACCCCAACAAGGAGGAGCTCGACTCGGTTCTGAAGACGCTCGAGGAGTTCCCCCCAATCGTGTTCGCAGGGGAGGCGCGCAGTCTGGAGGAGCGGCTGGGCGAGGCTGCGATGGGCCGCGCCTTCCTCCTCCAGGGCGGCGACTGCGCCGAGAGCTTCAAGGAGTTCAACGCCAACAACATCCGGGACACGTTCAGTATTCTCCTCCAGATGGGCGTCGTCCTCACGTTCAGCGGCCAAGTGCCGGTCGTGAAGGTACGTAAAAGTTGGCGGTGATCGGTCATGTACGCGAAAGTTTTGATTTTTGATGCTAATTAACAACGAGGTTCTGGTCGGACGTTATTAGGTGGGGAGAATGGCGGGGCAATTCGCGAAGCCGAGGTCGGAGGCGTTCGAGGAGAAGGATGGGGTGAAGCTGCCGAGCTACAGGGGCGACAACATCAATGGCGACGCGTTCGACGAGCAGTCGCGGATACCAGACCCTCAGAGGATGATCAGGGCGTACTGCCAATCGTCCTCCACGCTCAACCTTCTCCGGGCCTTCGCCACCGGCGGGTACGCCGCCATGCAGCGGGTGAGCCAGTGGAACCTGGACTTCATGGACCACAGCGAGCAGGGGGACCGGTACAGGGAGCTGGCGCGCCGGGTGGACGAGGCGCTAGGCTTTATGGCGGCGGCCGGGTTGACGGTGGATCACCCGGTGATGACGACGACCGAGTTCTGGACCTCCCACGAGTGCCTGCTCCTCCCCTACGAGCAGGCACTCACCAGGAAGGACTCCACCTCCGGCCTCTTCTACGACTGCTCCGCCCACATGCTCTGGGTCGGCGAGCGCACTCGGCAACTCGACGGCGCCCATGTCGAGTTCCTTCGCGGCGTCGCCAATCCCCTCGGCATCAAGGTCCGGTCCCCGCCGTCCTCATCCCCTTCTCCTATCCAATCCCAGTTTCAACAATTCTAGCAAACTAACCGAGTTGCTTCTATGTATACATTGTGGAATTATGATCAGGTGAGCGACAGGATGGATCCGAGCGAGTTGGTAAAGCTGATCGACATTCTGAACGTGGAGAACAAGCCTGGGAGGATCACCATCATCACCCGAATGGGTGCGGAGAAAATGCGGGTGAAGCTGCCGCATCTCGTCCGTGCCGTCCGCCGCGCCGGCCAGATCGTCACCTGGGTCAGTGACCCCATGCACGGCAACACCATCAAAGCCCCTTGCGGGCTCAAGACTCGCCCCTTCGACGCCATAATGGTAATAAACCACGCACTTCGCTACCTCCCGATCTGTTCATTGTTTTGCAAATCTTGATAGGTAACCGTGATTGATCATACATACATACATATATATAAAGACAATTGATGTGGATGAATTGCAGGCTGAGGTGAGGGCATTCTTCGATGTGCACGAGCAAGAGGGGAGCCACCCGGGAGGGGTGCACCTCGAGATGACCGGCCAGAACGTGACCGAGTGCATTGGAGGGTCTAGAACGGTGACCTTCGACGACTTGTGCTCCAGGTACCACACCCACTGCGACCCCCGCCTGAACGCGTCCCAGTCGCTGGAGCTGACCTTCAACATTGCCGAGCGGCTCACGAAGAGGAGGATCAAGGGCTCCTTCTCGTCTTCCTCCCACCATGGCCTGCCCCCTCCCAGTCTCGGCACTCTCTAAGATATTTTATTTCCGTCTTGTTTGTATCACGTTTGTTTGTTTGCAAATCGAGTACAGCGAGCCCTTGCTCAAGAGCTCTGTATAGATTATATAATGGAGACAATTGTGAGTGTTGGAGAAAGAAAGATTTTGGAATTAAGACAAATGTAGATTTATATCATATGTTCACTTTATGGTGATCAGAACCAGAACCTCCTGACTAGCGAAACATTGATCGACGACCTCCACGGTACTTGGATCGTCCAAACCACTACAGAAACACTCTTTGCGATCTGTCTATTACGTCTGACAGATCGATGAAGATGGATAGGTCACATGGTCTGCATGTTCTTCATTCTTGGTTCGTCAAATCCCCAAGGGGCGTTAACTCACGACGCTAAGGTTAGTTGTCCAAAATTATGCAACGATTTTTATCCCTTCGCCGGAGACGAGATCGGGGTAGCTCGTCTCAACATCACCTTCGAGTAAACGTTTTAAAAAGTATTCCGCCACAATTTTCGACACATGGGGAGTTTATTTTGGTCGAAACGTTTGGCTGATTTGATTAGTTTAAATAAGATTTGCAACAAACACTAAGATCAATGCTCCCAAGATTTATCTCGTAGATTAATCAACAAGTGACATTTGCAGGATCTTTGTTAAAATTGATGCGTGAATCTTTTTTATGAACTAGAAGAAGAAAACTGATACTGATTAATTAATTAGAGAGCCGATGGCTTGTCGTCAAGCATTCTTAACCTAACATCTGATAGACGTCAGAATTTTGAACCCTCTCAAGCAAGACCTTACAATGATCAAAACATGAACTTGGGCATATTGAAACTTTCGTGGAGGTAGGTGGCTCTGGAGAGCATATTAAATCCCCACTTCAAACATTTTGCGTAATCGCTTCCCAGTGACGAAAACGTACCACCAAACATTGTGCCCCATGACTTGGCAATACATGGGACATGAGGAGGAAAGAATACCAGTTGCTCCTTTAAATAACTCTCTTTGGGTCGTTGGTGAATGGAGAAGATGAGTGACATTTCCTCTGTCGCGAACATTACAATCCATCGCTATATCACTATGTTTTGCATGTTAATATATGCTTGTGTTTTAAAGAGAATCCAAAATAAATAACAAACATTGGAAGATTGAAATAACCAGCCAAGCAACCGAGATCAGATTGCCTTGCCTTTTACCTAGATTAAAATTTCTGAGGTCATGTCAATATGTCATAATGCTTTAGACTAAAAATAATTGCAGGCCGACAATGATATTAAAACTTATAAACCATGCGTTTTAAGTACCTTTCGGATACATTTAATAAAAATTCACTTTGTTGTTAAATGGTCCTTAATCATGTCCAATGGGCTTTAGTGAGTGGGCTTTCATCCAATGGGCTTTGGTTAGTGGGCTTTAACTGCAAAAAGGCGCCAAGGCCACCTTTTCAATTTTTGAAGACCTCCTCCACTCGCCGGCGCCGCCTTCTTCTCCGCCGCTCGCCGATGAATCCACCGCCATCCTCCGGCGACGCTCGGCTGATCTACTCCTCCGAAAATGCGACTCGTTCTTACCAATGGAGAGGGAGGCTAAGCTCCGGCTCCCGGCCGCCGGCGCCGGCGCGTCGCAGCGGGGCGGCGTCAATCTGCTTCGCCACGCCCAGGCCGCCCTCAAACTCCCGTGCCCTCTCCCTACTGGTCTGTCGCAGTTCCATCCCCTTATCGTTTCAATTCCTCTTTGTTCTTGCGTTTGTGGATTTAGGGTTTTGAGTTTGCCTTTGATTGGTTCTTTTGTTGATATGCTTGGTGCAGGTGGTTTCCCTTCTCTTGATCCGCGAATGAGGCGACGGGCTGCCGAGAACTCGCAATCTCAAAGTTTTGTTGATTGCGCCGCTGCTCATGAGCGTAAGAAGGGGAACATTGGGGATAAAGCGGTTATTGGGTTGGATCAGACTGCCGAATCCGAGCAAATCGATTCTTCACTTACAAACCCAACACTAAGGGGACCGTAACCGAAAGTGCTGTCTCCCAAAATGTTGGCGTCAATCTTAGAAATCTGATTGCTTCAGAGACTTGCAATCAATCTGAATTTGATACCAAATCCGTGTTATCATATCAGCTCAGCTCGATTAGTGGAGATAAAAGATCCACAGCTTTACTCTGCTGACAATGGGTGGACTAGATCGTCTAGCGCGCTTGATGACGGTACGGAAAATCATTAGCTCTTTGTGGCTGCTTTTTGAATGAATTTTTGTTTTCGTATTTTGTTTTTGAGTTTTTGATAGCTGATTAATGTCATCATTGTGAAGTTGGTTGTGACTCTGTTTATAGTCATTTTCTAGCTTCTTGGTTCCATTTCTGCCTCATGGATTTTTTCCCTGATATTGGTAGAAAGCTGCTGTATGCAGGGTGGTCAATTAGATTCTGCATATGTGAAAAAATTGGATCTTTGCGTTCAACAAGACTTTCAGAGCTCTACGGCAGGTAATGTGGGCAGTTTGCCGGACAATATCCACCAATTCATGTTTCCTGTCGCTCAAACTTCTCTCTCAGGTTTATCTTTTGCCACTACTACCTCTCTGCATTCAGTGCCTGCACCGTTGCTAAATTCGACCACTCACAGTACAAGATCTGATGCTGGAGTGGAAACTATTGATGAATTCAAACTGCAACTTCAACCAGTAACCCAGGAGATTCATTCATGCAATATAGGTCCACCTTATTCAGGCTCTGTTGGTGTTTCTCAACCAACTGCTGTGTCAACTCAAATGTCAGGTTCTTCTCCACAAATCTCTGTAGGAAGTGAAGACCAAAGCCTATTAAATCGACAAGATAATAAAATAAAGAATCTTGATAGTCTAAAAGTTCTGCATTTCATTGATGGACCTACCAAGGGAAAGATTACTTTCCAATTGAAACCATGTGAGGCTATACAAGCTTCTAGTGTGGCACCAAAGATTATGCCCTCTAAAAACGTGGAGGATCCATCTCATGTAACCGAAAGTGAGGACACCAGTTGGAAGAGTAGTCCTGGTTCTCGGAAGAAAAGCTGCAATTCAGATTTGTTTGTTAAAGTCAATGGTAAGCTCTATCAGAAGCTCAAAAGAAAGGGAACGGTGGAAGTAGTGAGGTGTATAAGTTAATTTCATCTAATTGTACCATCTACGACCTGAAAATGATTAAGCTCAAGGGACGTGATTATTCTTCAGCATATGGGTTCTGTCAGGAGATCAAATACTTGAACAAGCTAAAAGGAAACAACAATATTATACTAATTGATTATGAGGTTTGTATTTGTTATGCCGACTAGTCTTGTGCTACATTGTGTGTTGCACTTTTGCTCTAGTTTTTCTGGATTCTTGAATTTTATTCCTCTAATTTTTCTGTGACTATTTTCTTATATTTGTGAGCCTGTTTTGACTGATATATACTGAGATGCAGATGAAGCAGTTACTAATATTTTTGCAGGCTATAATTTTTGTGTTGAGACTTGAGAGATGGAATTGCATTTTAGGGTTAGCTCTTGATTATCGTCATCTTCCTAGGTTGTTTACTCTACCTTGATTTTGTTGAGTGCAAACCCTAGATTTCAATGTCTAAATAATAAAGCATGTTGAAGTGACTGTATGAAATGATTTCATCAAAGAAAAATGTAAAAATGTTTATACTTGTGTAATGAAAGATCATTGACTTGAGTAATAAGATAACACAATCCTTGACAGACTTTGGACCTCATGTCCAGGTAATGAATAGAACATTGCTGGAACACCTGAGCAATGACTCGATGACCACAAGGAATGGACATATCAAAGATGAGGGACACATCTATATGGTCCTTGAGTACAGAGACTGATTTAGCGCATATGCTCTCTCAGCAATAGAAAGAGATGGACAACTCTTCCCAAACGATAGACGAGAATTGGCTACGCTTCCATTGGCAGGTATTTGCATTTTGTGTCATTGATTATTTGGCAAATTTGGACTGTATGATTCAATATCTTCAATATCATACTATCTTTGTTCAGTCATATTTTGTGCGGTCCCTTTTGTTTGGTGGAAAAGTTTGATTTGTGTGCTAGAATAGGTAATGTAAGTTAGGGTTGAAATTTTTTGTATATGGTGGGATTTATAGGGCTTATAATTTGTTCCTCTTTGTCTCTCACTCCACAGGGTAAATAGCAATTTTTCAATTGTTTACAAAAAGCATACTAACAAGAAGTTTGAGCACGTATGGTGTGATAAACATGCAATAGAGATTTGTAGCACATTGTAGGAAATGAACGGGGAGCTTGCTCAGGTTTTATACCAAATTCATTCCTCTTTTTATACTTTCAAAAAGATATTAGCTATTTTATTATTTCTGTTATGTTTTTTTTCTTTTTGGGTAGCAGCACTTCGTGACTGCTAAATATGTCGACATGCATCTTTCCAGCAAATACTCATAGCAGTTCAACACCATCCACGAGGAGCGTGTTGCGCATTCCGACTTGAAGCCTGCAAATTTTCTTCTTGTGAAAGGTTCGCTGGGAATTGATTGATTCCGGCGTTGCCAAGCCATCTGCAGTTGACACAACAAATATACAGCGAGAGTGCTCAGGTGTTTATTTTATCGTGATTTTCCTCCGAACTTAGAGGGTTATCGTTTCGTTTCATGCATTGCGTCTTTTGCTTTCAGATGGGTACACTATATTACATGTCTCCAGAAGCATACATGTGGAATGAGGAACACGCCGGAAGCACCATAAAATGTGGGCGACCCTCTGATATATGGTCTCTAGGCTGCATTCTGTACCAGATGGTTT
>JAURVB010014635.1:0-42487 GCA_033002965.1 Piper betle | reverse complement strand
TGCAGTATTGTATCATCTTCATTCATCCGTGGAAAGGAACCTCACTGTGGTAGCATATAAGAGTACCGGCCTGCCGCATTTCTTATCCTTTGTTGCCTTTCTATCCAACCCACTCACAACCAGAAGCTGCACTACCTCGTGCCACTAAGGTAGAAGAAAACCCAAAGGCAAAAGGCATACATATTCCACCAAGTGATCTTTGCTTGCATTTTACAGTTTCCCAATGCAGCCGCCTAGTGATTGATTAATGTTCTCGTTGACAATATCTAAGAGAAGCCCTGGTAGAGCAGAAGGCTTCGTTGCATGTTTATCTTTCTATACTTCATGACTTGGAGGGGACTGAAAGAAATTAATTGTTTATTACTAGCCCTTAAGCTGACTGTTAACTCCAGGATTGTGTGGTTAGGACGGAAAGGAGGTTCTTTTTTAAAAAAAATTGTCAAGCACTCAACTACAAAGTGCACGTACGGAACTCGGAAGAAGTAAAATATATCGATTAACCCAAGTTTTGCACAAAATACTTGATTTTATTATAGTGATACAGAATAATTTTACTGGCCTAAAGATTTGTACTGATCATTTGCAAATTACAACTGAAAATTACAAAAAGAGAAGTTACAAACTAATTAAAAGCTGCCTCAATTTGTGCCTTTCCTTTTGAGAAGTTGTGTGCTTAAATCTTCCAGTTTCGTGAGGCCTTGGTCAGATTTCTTTCTCCAAGCTCTCCGCAGTTTTCACTCTCAAACAAATTAATATCTCTCTTGTCTAAGGTATTGCGGAAATCAAATGTCGCTACCATGAAATAGTATTTATAGAAAACAGAAAACTAATTTTGGAATAAGTCCGATATGACTATGAGTTTGAGATATAGGCTTAGCTCAATGAATCAGGTTGACCTGCGCTTAATCATTGGAAAATGTTAGTTATATAGAAACGTACTTTCCAATTTGAACATGAATTTTAAGTATCAAATAATCCAGAATTCACTTAATAAATCCTAATCAAGCATCTAACACATTCAATTATCCATCACAACCAATTAGCACTCAATCACAAGTGTATTCAAACAAAAATCTAAGTCTTGTAGATATGGTGGCATCAGGTATGAACGATGAATGTATATGAACCCATAGGACTTCGAGTTGGCTCGGTGAAAAGCATCGCCAACGCCATATACATCTTCTTTATCTTGAATTAATAGAGTGAAGAGTTGGTAGGTAAACCACAACACAATTCAAGTTGTCTTGGTTGCTGTGATTGTTGGTGCAGAGATTGACCCGTTGATTGAAGCCGTTGAAGGATAAATTCAAGCCCATCTACATTTGATCCAGAGCCCATTACTAGTAAATGTCTGGGCAACTCGGGTCGACCAGTTGAACGTCTACAACTCGGGTGGGTTCCAGGATTGTGAAAGCCCAAATCAACCCAACCCATTAACATATATAATCAAGAATTTTCTTTTTTGGATTGCTTGTTCGAGATTACAATCAATAAGAACTCTTTATATGCAAAATGTAAGTTTGGAGTTTTGGAGAAGCCTATCTCTCTGTGTTTTTGTTTTGAGGGTAACCAAGTGGACCTAGTTTTCTTTTTGCATTTTTGGTGAAGGTACTCCATGTATCACTTGATTGTGTCGTGGCTAGAGCTTGAAAAACTAGGACAAAAATATCGGGTGGCTTGAGGTACGTTTTGTTAAGACAGCGTTTGATGAGCGGTTGTCTCTCTCTATCTCCTCATTCCGGACCCTCTTGGTTATATCACAGAGTTGCCAAAGACCCTCGCTTTGAGAGATTGCCATGCACTCATAAGGGGACTTATGCTGATGACTGCATTGTGGAAAGAGTCACCCAGGTGTGTCCTTGAATCATTAGAAAGTGTCATTATTTGGATCAAGAAAATATTTGTAGACTTTGTTGAAATCAATTATTGACGTTATATCCATTGGTCATTTTAAATGATGTTTTATACAAAATATTTAGGGATGGAATAGAGTAGTAGGTTGCTACCATCATTTGATTTTTATTGTTTTTTGACTGAATATATCCTGTGAATTATACTGTTCCTCTATTATGAAAAAAGATAACCCTGGTGTGGTACATGTAATCGGGACTCCTCTAATACTCATGCTTGTCTGATTTTAGATTAAGGTTCGTTCTTACATTTAGGAACAAAGTTATGTATTGTTAAATTCTGTTTATATAATTTTCGTGTTTTTATTTTTTATTTTTAAAATTTACTGTATAAGCTTTGAACAGCACAAGTGCTACATTGTGGCGACATGCGATAGGGATTTAAAACGGAGGATTCGAAAGGTATGATCTAGTTTTGAGTGTCTGAAAGTATTAGAATGTTGTTTGCAAGGGTTGCACAGATTTTATGTCTAATCATGTTATCATGCAATGATTCTGTTCAGTCGAGGTGCTATTGTGCATGATACATGTCTTCCTTTAGAATTTACAACTTAGATATGACATTCTTATGTATATTTTTGTTTACAGATCCCCGGCGTACCCATCATGTACATCACCATGCATAGGTATTCAATTGAACGGCTTCCTGAAGCGACCATAGGTGGAGGTAGGCAACAAAGACAGCTCCTAATATTCTTTAATAACTTCATTTCATGTGTAACTAGCCATATGATAACGTGTTCATATGATTGTTTTATTCTCAGCTCCAAGGATCTAAGCTGTAGATGAGAGTTAAACCTGCGGGAGGTTTCCAACTCTAAATTACGCGAGCTTTTGTAGTTGATAATGTTGTTATAGATATGGAGTGGAAATCAAAGCTGGTCATTTTTGCTGCTGTATTTACCTTCTGAGCACTTCGTGAAACCTTTCCTAGATTTATAGTTCTCCGAGTTGTATTTGCATTATTAGATTTATCGTCTTGTATATTATGCTTCAATGGACTTGATGTTTAATGGATAACCCGCTCGCATTCAACTTGATTTTGCATACCTTTTGCACGCTTGAAACTGTGGCTTACAACCGTAAACTTATTAGCTTAATTTCTGGGACTTTGAAATACTTCTTTTGCCCCATCTATGAAAGTTTTTGAGATCTAAGTTTTTTGGCTGCTAATCATCGGAGTTAACCCCCTCGTCCATTCTTATTAATTAATAAGAGGAGATACTCATTTGGAAGACGCAAAGAGAATGTCGAATGCTGATACTTTGACACATGAAATTAGCAAATTGAAGAAAAAACAAAAACCTTCGTCATGTGTCGGATGGTGGTGAAGATGTTTATTTATCAAAGGAAAAAGAATTATTTGCAGGGAAAAGTATAGCTGATGCACTCGGTGATGATGAGGCTGAAATGCCTTCCGATGACCATCTTGCTAATCAGATGTAAGGAGCTTTAATTGGCCAGATGATTTTTTAATATTAATTGCATACTTTTTATGAATGTGCCACTTATTGTGGTATACATTATAACTGCATACCACACAGTTATAATGTACAATTTTATGATCATATATCATAAAACTGTCAATTGTAGCTTGGCGAGTAGTTTTTTACACAGCTTTTCTAATGAGTTGATTCTTTCTGTCTTTTTTACTTACAGTGATGAAGTACCTCAGAATAATGCACCTCAAAATGCATATGACAAAAAAGGGAGACTTGAATTCACATCTGAGGAAGAAGTGCTCATAAAAGAACTCTATGATAAGTATGGATATATATCCCGTTTGGGCATTTAGCAAGCTTCATTTTTCTTTTTTGAAATTTTGTATCTTTTGACAAGAAAGATGTCATTTAGTCAGTGTCTTGTCTCGTGCAAACTCTTCAAATGTAAACATTGATTACTATCCCTTCTCGGTTTTATCTACAGTGGTTTATGGATCTTGCTAATATTTGATTTTTTACTCTCACTGCATCAGGTATAAGAATTATAGGAATTGTAGTCACCTTATTGCTGAAGCCCTTGACATCAATGGCAATGTCTCTGCTGTTCAAGTCTCTGCCAAGATTAAAAAAATGGGGCTCAACATAGAAAGGAAGGGTAGAAAGAGTTTGGTGAAGGGGCCTATTTCTGGTGATATGGCTCAAGCCGATATTGCAGATGGCCGTGTTGAAACTGGTACAATGTGAGTGTTACGACTTATTCATGGCTATTAGTATGGCAATATTCCTTTCTTGATCAATTTGGAGTTTGATCCCTGCTTCTAACACATTTTTTTCCTTCTTACTTTCAGAAGCAGTGGAAAGAGAGTACATGTTTTCAGCAAACAGCAGGAAGTGATGATCAGAGAACTTTTTGATAAGTATGGAGTAGAGTCATACTTATCCTTGCATCAAATTTGTCCATTTAGGGAATACTATAATACGACGCCATTTTTTGGACAGATTGATTCGTACATTTTGTCTGTCACTTTTTGCCGAATACAGATACAAGGATCATAGGAGATGCAATTTCATGATAGCGAAAGAACTTAATGCTGATAATGTGTATAGTGCATCCCAAATATCTCGCAAACTCAAACAACTTGGTTTGCAAGTTCCTCATAGTAAAAGGACAAGCAATGTTAAGGGCTGTGAGCAGAATGAGATTGGAGATTCGGGGAGATCTGAAAGTGCTTTTGCTGGAAGAGTTCAGAAGAGAAGGTGGTGGGCTTGTTTTTAATGGTAGATAATGGAGTAGACTGTTTCAAATTTTTTGTTGTAAAAACCAATGTGAAAAACGAAAATAAAAAATCAACTTTACTGTCCCGTTTCTTATTCATTGATTTTCTTATTTAGAAGGAAAAACAAGTTAAAGGGCGAGAAGATTTCTAAACCAAATACTAATGAGAGGTCCCTACCAGAAGAATTTTCTGATGAAGATGCCCTCAGCTCCATTCTTTTTTAAGTTTTATTCTTTTTTTATTTACATTGATGTTGTTCATTTTGTATTTGTAAAAAATCTTGCTATTAAAATGAGTTTGGTGCATAGATAATATAAAAAATAATAACAAGGTGAATTTGAAGTGTTAGATTGTTTGGTGAAATTTTTAGAAACCTTTTTTTGTGCATAGAATGTGTCTAGCACTAAGAGATACATGGGGGGGGGAGGATGGAGATTTGTATGTAGTGGAAAAAATAGATGTGAATGCTGAAGGTTAAATAAATCATCTGTGGAAAATTCGAATGAAGTAGTTTTCCGATGTATGTTATGATTGCAAATATGAAAAATGTAATTACACAATTTTGGTCCGCTGTCCATCTGGAAGATATTTGTGTTGCCTTTCCAAAAAGCGTAATTATTCATGCAACACATCCCAAAAATATATGAATGCTGCATTATGGCTCTCTAATTTTCATTCAGGAAATCTAATCACGCCTCTCAGTTATCCATGGACAAGACATCTATGGCAGACATTGCTGAGACTAAGAAGCAGTTGAGATTGCGTGGTGAGGAGATATCTGATGATGAAACATTGGGATCTATTTTACAGTAAGTATTCCAATTTTCCTTTCTTTTGCATAAGAATCAAGGTCTGTCCTCTCTTGATAAAAGTGGTGTCCTTGAAAAAATAACATCAACTAGGTCAGGTTAATTGAATGTGAACCAATAATGGTTCGTTGAAGAAGCATACTTTGCAAAAGGTGTGGAATTTTGTGGGTAGATGAGTTCGTTAATTTTTACAACATAATTATATAATATTCTGTTGCCTTAAATTAAAATGTATTCCATAATGAAATTTGCCCTTGTAAGGAGATATATCTATTTAATTGGAGCACGGTACAGTCACTTTATTTTAACAAGCATTGGTAGTTGGTGCACAGTCCCACTTGTGCTGAATGATCTCTTCTATTTACAAATAGACTGTTATTTCAATTGCTCAAGTGTTGCCGATCATACTTTTGCAGGAAGAGTTGAGAAGTTCTTGTAAAGCACGTAGATAAAATTATTGAGTCCTCTAACCAGGACGTGGAACCTACTGCTCCAATTGATATCCTAGATGCATTTCTTGCAATCTAGTAGTTTATACTCTTGCCACGTTAGAAATTTGTATCAACGTTGTCTTTCTTCTTTATCAGCTCTATGGATCCTCAAGTCTTCAAGCAGGATCACCGAGAAGCAAGTGGCGGAATGGAAATTGAATTGGGTGAAGCAAGTGGCAGAAGGGATGTTGAATTGGGTGAGGATGGAGAAAGATTAGCGGAGGTTGACGTTGATGATAATGATGATGATAGGTTTTGCTCCATACTCCAGCAGATGAAAAGTTGGCAAGTAGCGTTAAGGAGAAGCATGGCCGTCGATATATAATCCAACGACCGACTTTCACTCAAGGCAGCTTTCTCACCCGTCGTCCGGTTGTCCGCGACAGAGCTGTTGATTCAAGCTGCTACAAATGATGCTTTTCCTCACTATTGCTGCAGAGCTACAGTGTCTTTTTAATGTTTTTGTAGATTGGTGTTAACCAACTCCGGGGATAGAAATTGTGTTTGAAACTTGTGGCAGATGTTTAATATCTAGCTTCGTTCGAGCATCATGTCTGTGACTCTGCTGTATGTTAATTGATAAGCAAATTGATCATTTTGTGCGAACTGTTGGTTTCTAGGGAACTCGCCATGGTTGGTTATATTTCCATCGGTCAAGTAAGGACGTCGGACCTATTTTTTTGACAATTGTTCTGAGTTGTTGTTTTCATTTGTTCAATTTTTGCATGTTTGCTTTTCCGTTGTTGAAATAGCTTTGAAATTTTTGTTGCTATATTGTGGCTGCTCTTTTTATCAGTATCTTGGCTACCATGCAGCCGCAATGCATTCTGCTTATCCTTGATTTGCATGAAAGGACTAGACGCTGTCCAACATCTGGGATTAATGTGTTTTCCAAGAAACTGTTGTTTGAGCCATGTATACGCCCATCTAATATGATAGTGGTTTCGTCACGCATCGCACGGATGTCATTTCTTGAAGGACTAATTGATGATAAAGAAGGGAATAATCTCATACACCGTTGGGGAATTTATCAAAGATCTTATTATAGAGTGCGACTTGTATGGTGTTGAGCCGTCCACGATCTGAGTCAAGTAGCCAACACAAAAGCTGTCTGAGAAGTAAAGAATTGTCAAGTGATGAAAAGTCTTCTAAAGCTACACCTTATCTTCAAGGAATGGAATGCTGCAGCGAACAGCTTCAGAACAGTTCTTTATCTGCTTCTACACACCGACAATTATCTTTATATATACGCATAAAAAGGAACTGTAGAATCAAATTTCACACGGTGGGCCTCCCTTAGAGATGCTCACATTGGCATGAGTTAGGAACAAAGTAAACAATCCTAATCCAGTTGATTGATTTCATCGATCTTAAATCTCGAAGACCAACGGAATCGGTTCTAGTTTTGGTCATGACCCGCGGCAGGATCAAGTTGATTGATTTCATCGATCTTTTTATCGGTATCTTGGCCGGCGGCAGGATCGGCAATAGGAGGGTGGTGCGGTTGAGGTGGCTTTGTCGCGTCATGGAGGCCGGGCGATGGCCAAACGGCAGGGGGAATGGTCAGCGATGTTCTGACAGTGATCGGCAGCATCGATTGGCGGTGGTATGGCACTGAAGGCGGCGGCTCACAGGAAAAATATGTGGTTGGGTGATGAGATCTGGCCAGGATGGGTGGCACTCGGCTCCGCTCTGGTTGGGGAAGGTCACGGGGGTCAGCGACGTCGAGGCTACAACTGTATGGCGGCGGCGGCAGTTGCCGGTGGTGGGATCGGCGACGTAAGGGCGACATGGTCAAGGCGGCTTGGTCTCATCGTGGAGGCTGGGTGAAGGCCGGACGGCGAGGGGAATGGTCGGCGATGTTTTGGCGGTGATCGACGGCAACCGGAGGCGGCATTGACAACGGAGAAGGAGGGCGAGGCGATGACGGGTTAGAAAAATAGTTGCCTTTAGTAAAAGTCGGTCGTTGGATTAAATATCGATGGCCATACTCTCTTGTACGCTGCCCATGCTAGAAAAATAGCCAGCGTAAAGGAGCAAAACTCTCTCTCTCTCTCTCTCTCTCTCTCTCTCTCTATATATATATATATATATATATATATATATATTGCTAGCAAGCTTAATTTGAAGCCAACCACATAAAAGCCTAGCAATATATATATATATATATATATATATATAGTGAAAATATTTTTGTGCTTTAGCATAGGCAACTTGCCTGTGCTGAAGTTTGGGGATAGTCGTTGGATCGCAATCCAGCGGTTGTAATTCCTTGCCCCTCCCCTCACCCTCCTCCTCTCCTCTCCTGTATCTTGAGACCACCGGCTGGCGACCTCCGCCGGCTTCCCGCTGCCCAGGGACGAATTCCATCGCAGACCCCCACCCACCGCGGCAGTCCCCCCTCCCCGGCCAAGACGAGCTCCACCATGGCCCCTGCCCCCGCCCCCATCCTGTCTAATCCAGCCCCTGCACTATTTCCCCACTCCCCGCCGCCCGTGTCAAAATTACCCTGCGCCATCTCCCCAAGCCACCCCATTTCCCCCACCCGAGTGGGGGAGTGGTGGCTGCGACCAGGGGTGGACGCCGCCGCCCCTGCTCTGTTTCCCACCCACCCCCGCCGCCCATTTTGCCCCTGCCCCGCTCCGTCTCCCCAGGCCCTGCCCCCACTCACAACTGTCGCCCCCACCCTCGAGATCCCCCATCTGCCCCAACAAATGGCTGGCGGCGAGGTCGCCGGTGGTAGGGTAGGATGGCAAAACAAAGGGGGGAAGAACAGGGGAGGGTAGCTTTGTAATAAAAACTTGACTCGATCCCGACTAGAGTCAATATTACAAAATAAATTTAAAAAAATAAAATAATTTCATAATAAAAACTTAACTCGATCCAGACTCAAGGCAATATTATTACAAAACTTATTTTATTTTTATGACAAAAATAATTTTAATATCAGTCAGGATCGTAGTCAAATTATTAACTCGAGTCAAGATCGGGTCAAGATTTTATTACGAAGTTATTTTATTTTTTAAAATTTAATTCGTAATATTAACTAAAGTTAGGATCGCCTCAAATTTTTATTACAAAATTATTTTATTTTTGAAAATTAATTTCATAATATTTTCTCGAGTTAAGATCGAGTTCAGTTTTTATTATGAAATTATTATTTTTTAATTTATTTCGTAATATTGACTCGTATAAAAATAACGATTGAACCGACCAGTAATTCTATAAAACTGTAAGGAATGAGTTTTACACATTATATATATATATAGGGTAAAGGTTTCCCGTGCAAGAGGCAAGAAACCCTTACCTGCGTCAGGATAATATGGGCCGTCCGACTATGATCGAACAACCCAGATTTGATAAAAAAAATTTTCCACCACCCCCGCCGTCACCGGCGACCGGGATCCGGCCGCGGCCGCGCGGGCGGGGGTGGGCGAGGCGGGGCAAGGGCGGCGTGGGTGGGCGGAGGAGAAGGGGGGGAGGGCGGCGTCCGGGATCCGGCCACGGCCGGCCGGGCGGGGGTGGGCGAGGCGGGGCGAGGGCGGCGTGGGTGGGCGGAGGAGAAGGGGAGGGCGGTGTGGGTAGGCGGCGGGTGGGAAGTGGGCGGGGTGGGGTGAGGTCCACCCCCTCCCCCGCCAGCCACCGCCCTGCCTCCGCCAGAGACCGCCCTGCCCCTGCTGCCCCGCTCCGCTCAGCCCCCGCCTCCGCCGCCTCCCTGTGCCACCTCCCACCGCCCCGCCCAACCCTGCCGATGTCATCGCCGTCATCGGCGCCGGAGGAAGGAGTGGGCAACAACGGCGGCGGCGCCGAGGAAGATTGGGGTGCCCGATCTGGGCCGTCCTTGTAATCGGACGGCCCAGATTAAATTTAAATTTATTTTTTAAAAAATCCTAATTAATCTGGGCCGTCCTTATAATCGGACGGCCCAGATTATTTTGTGGCGTAGGGCGCTACTCTGCCTTTGGCGCAGGGTAGCGCCCCTCATATATATATATATATATATATTTCTGCGCCAAGATTTAATCCACACCTTTGGTATAATCTAACGGTGTATAATAAACGGAGCCCACGTATCTTCCACCCACCTCCCCCACTACATCTGCCTTCCACGTCCCACCCCTCCACGCAAATACAGCCGCAAAACAACAAATGCCAAAAAGCGCGGGAAAACGCTCCATCGACCTCCGATCTCATTTTGCTCAAGATTTTCAGGTCTGTCCTTCTCGAGCTGATCATCCCATTCTGCTCAAGATTCCGAGCATTTTTTATGGTTTTTTGATCCGTTGCGGAGGGGTGGGTTGAAATTGCAGAGGGGGTTTTAGGCATGGAATCGTCCCATTGGGCGGCATGTGGAGGATGAATCTTTGGTTCTGGAGCTTCTGAGGAACAAGATGAGGTGGCCGTTGAAGAAGTTTAATGGGATTGGGGACGTCCAGGATATCTTTGCCATTGCTCCTTGGGATGCAGCTGGCAAGGGAAAGTTTTGATCTTTTGGCGGCGTTAATGTACAACTAAATTAATGATCTATATCTGGCGTCAATGGATTTTATTTGATTGTTTTAGTTGAAATGTGTTTCTCTGTTGATTATAGGTTGGTTGCATTCGTGGTAGGTTATATGGCATGATAGTATTTTGTTCAAATTCTGCTTCCTCTTTGATTTTAGCCACAATCTTTTATGGGTCATCTTGTTTCCTAATTTCTGGTCAAGGTTGTTGAAGTAGTTTATATTATTTGGGTGATTCGATGTTAAGCTTTTGTCATCATTTTTTTTATGGTTTATGATAGCCAAGATAATGGCGTGTATGATTATGGTCCCGACATTGGAAGTCACCAATGATTCCTATCAGATCACAATTAGAAAGGCAATTCAATAATTTTGGACGAATTTGATCAAATCATGGTTTATATGTTTCCAGTCATCAGTGAGAAGAGGGAAATGTATTTGTGCACTTTGGATATTGGCCACTTCTGGCTGCGAGAAAGATGGGAAAAAATTGGCCGAAGTAATGAAGGCCATGGGAGGGTTTTTTCAGATCAAGGTCAAGACTTTACAGAACTAAATCTATTCCAGACCAGTGAACTCTAAAAGTACATATGGTTGAAATTGGGGCTAGTGGTCTCCATTTTTTAAGTATTTGAACATCAATATTCACTAATGCACCTTACAAAATATTATGAAAAATCTCCAAAGCTTAATATATATATAGGAAAATATTACTATGCGCTGCCTTATTTGGCAGCGCATAGTAATGGTGGCCGTTGGATCAAAATCCAACGGCCACCATTCTTTCCTTCAAAATACCTCCCCCACTGCCCCACGCCGCCGCCGCCCGCCCGCCACCGTCCCTCGCAGCCCTCCCCCCACCTGTACTACTTCCCCCGCCCGTGCGCCGCCGCGTCCCCGGCCCCGTCTGCCGCCGCGTCCCCCTGCTCTGTTTCCCTTGCACCCTCCACCGCCTCGCCCCCTGCCCGCAGCCCTCCCCCCACCGCCCCTGTTTCCCCTGCCCCCTCCGCCGCCTCGCCCCGCCTGCCCCCTGCCCGGTTCCCCGCCCCCCGCCGCCTGTTTCGCCCCACCCCCGCCGCGGCCCCGCCCGCCCCTGCCCTGTTTTCACCACCCTCTCCAGACGCCCGTTTCGCCCCCACCCCTGCCGCCGCCCCACCCGTCGACCAAGCTCCTCCCTGCCGTCTGCTGCACTGGCCACCTCCACGCCGGCGTCACCTGCTTCACCGCCGGTGGTGGCGCGACAAAACACCGGGAAAGAAGGAGCGATGGCATTTTCGTAATAAAAATTTGACTCGCTCCTTACTCGAGTCAAATTTACGAAATAAATTTTAAAAATAAAATATAATAAAATAAAAACTTGACTTGCTCCTGACTCAAGTCAATTTTATAAAATAAAATTTTAAAATAAAATAATATAAAATAAAATTTTGATTCGCTCCCTGCTAACGCCGTTGCTTGCCGACCACCTCCCTGCCGCCACCCACACCCTACCCCCCACCAACCCAGGCCCCGCCTCTTGCCGCCCGTTGACCCCCTCTCGTCACCCCCTACCTCCCCTGCCCCGCACCATCTCCCCCTGCCCCCCTCGCATCATCTCCCTGATCTCGACTAAAGTTAAATTAAAAAATATTATTTTATATTTTTAATTTATTTCACAATAATTTTTAAATTTTTTTAAAAAATACAAAACCATAAAATAAAATATTATAAAATAAAAACTTGATTCGATCCCGATCTCGACTGGAGTCAAATTAATATTATTGAATAATTTTTTTAAAAAATAATTTCGTAACAAAAACTTAATTCGAGTCGGGATTAAGTCAATAATATGAAATAAATTTAAAAAATATAAGATAAATTTGTAATAAAAGTGTTGGACCGAGTCAAGTTTTTATTACAAAATAAATTTATTACTGAATAAATTTTTATTACAAAATAAATTTAAAAAAATAAAATAATTCCTAATAAATTATTTTAACTCAAGTCCGATTAAGTAAAATTTTTATTACCAAAATACTCTCCCCTATTTCTTCCTCACTTGTTTTGGCGCGCCACCCCTGCCGGCAGCCTGCTGGCCAACAATGTCACCGCCTTGGGGCTGGATGGGCCTGGTGGGAAATGTACGGCGCCGGTCTCGTGTAGGACGGAATAAAGTTTTTATTAAAAAATTATTTTATTTTTTAAATTTATTTCGTAATATTGAATCGATCTCGTGCGAGATCGAATCAAGTATTTATTATAAAAAAAATTACTTTTTATTTATTTCGTAATATTGACTCGATCTTGTGCGAGATCGAATCAAGTATTTATTATAAATTTTTTTATTTTTTAATTTATTTCATAATATTAGCTCGATCTCGTTCGAGATCAAATCAAGTATTTATTAAAAAAATTATTTTTTAAATTTATTTCGTAATATTAACTCGAGTCAGGGACTGAGTAAAGTTTTTATTACGTTTTTACCCTCCCCTGTTCCTCCGAGCTCTCTCACACGCGCCACCCCACCGCCGGCGACCTCACCGCCGGCCACCCGGGGCGGGGGGGGCCGGAGGGGGCTGGGGCGGAGGCTGCGGCAGCCGACAGGGGCAAAGGCAGTGGCCAATAGGGGCGGGGGCAGGGGAGGCCGGCTGGGGCAAGCACAGCGGCGGGGCAGGGCGGCAGGGGCTGGGCAAGGGTCGGGGGCTGGGGGCGGGGTGTAACACCCCAAATCCGGTTCACGCTCATGAACCGAACCGGCATGTTACAGGCCCTGGTTAGGTTGGCTAACCCGAACCTAACTCATACGAATCCAATCTCGGCGTCTTAAGATGTAGATACGACTTGTCATGCATGGATAAATTCATAAAACCCTAACATGATACTACATGGATGACATGCAACCTAAACTTCACACCAACACAATTACAATCAAAATTAGTAAAAATTATAAAATAAAAGGGACAGAATTTCCCTTAAAAATGTAATTAGGGGCCACCCTGTCAAAAACGTATATTCAAACATATATACATATAGCAACGATAGCATTCACACATACTTCTAATCTATTATATTCATCATTATCTGAACTTTGGGTCCTAACCCATCACACTTTTGCTGCGCTACTCTGATCATTTCACATTCTATCATGTCTCATGCATTTGAACATGTCATTCACAATATAATAACATAATAACACAAAATTAAACATTCAGAAATCTAACATGTGTGTGTACAAGACCTCATTGCTCCTTCGTCCAAGCTGGCTCCTCCAACTCGTGATTATTACCTACATATAGTATAAAAACACGACAGTAACAAGTGTTACTGGTCCAGAAAATAAAATAACTATAACAAGCTGGCTATGAGAGCAAACTCTCATATGAAAGAAAACATCATACTCCACGTGAACACTCTGAAGGGCACTACTGAGGAGCCACTGGGCTGCAGACCCGGTAGCATCCCGAACTTACTGCTGCTGGTACTGTGTTACTCTCAGCACTTCTTTTTCAGTACTTCTCGTGAAACTTTATCCTAAGCCCTCTCCTTACCTCCATATTTCTCCTGGCCTTGAGCACGAAGGCCGAGTACTCTCAGGCAGTCGCCTTTAGTACCCTTTGAACCACAAGTCCGGACATGCGCTGTACTAAACAGTACCCGTAAACCTCCACGTTCTCCGGGTGTGAGGAACTCAAACGCGGAGTTGTCAGGATCCCTCGGGAATGGAACAGTCCGCTGGCACTAATCCAGAGCCCGCTTTGACTGTCACGGCATCCTCTGCATGGTACGTGCAGTCGATTTCTCCATCTCTCGTCTCACTGAAAACGCGAAAACTACATATATATAGGGCTGGGTAGGGATTTATATAATAGGCCCGAAGGCAACTTGTGGTGGATCTTGGTTTCGAAATCATCCTCGAGGGATCTCATCCTCGAGGGGTTATTAATCCGGAAAATGTTCGGTTAAATGGCCCGAGTTAAGTGGGATCCGATAAAGCGCCACTTAACCCGTCCTGCAGGCAATAAATTAAACATACAATAGAAAGAGTAAATCAGAGACGAGTCCTAAACGGACCTGGTAGAAGCTCCAACGTGTCATCGCACCTAGGCGGCGAGCTCCTACTCCGTACCTACACATCAAAACTAAATACTAACGCCCACTAACTACATGATGCATCAAAATCAATGAATCACACACAACACCATCATCATCCATCACAATGACCAATCAAATAATCATAAAAGTAAATAATCCTAACTCGTTCTATTCATACTAATTTTACTGTGTTTTTCTAAGTTATCTCGTGATCACTTATCATGCTGAGACTCGATCTACCTCATTAGATCACTTACTGTTCATTTACAATTACCCAAATCATACAATCATCCATTTACTCATAATTAGGCATTACTCATGACGGTTAATCAAATCTAGCATACTGTGCTAACATTCATCATGACAACTAGTTAATTCTAGCATGCTATGCTAACAATCATATTCAATTTTAAATAACTCAATCGGAGGTAATTATACCTCACGTCGTCGGCAATCGGCGACAGCTAGGGTTTCGTTGCGCGTCTCGGAGCTCGAATTCGGCGCTCCTCGGCGTCCGACGTTCGATCGAGTCCAACTGGGTGAGCTCCGCGGAAGATCCGGTAAATTCCAGCGAATTCTAGAAATTCCGATTTTTCGACGGTTTTCCGGCAGCTACTGGCAGTTTCCGGGTGGCTTCCGGTGGTTTTCCGACGACAATCGCCGGCGGCATCTACTAGCCGGAAAGTGGTCGTGTTGGGTACCCTCGGAACCGGCTCGGCGAGCCCGACTCATCTACGAGGTCGACACGGCCAACGGAGGCGGCGGCTCGCCGGAAAATGCATAAAACAGAGCGGCGGCGTTGGGTCGCTAAATCCGGCCGGCCAGGGCGGCGATGCCCTCCGTTCCGGTAGGGGAAGGTCGCTGGAAGGCTGAGGGTGCTGAGGCGAGTGACCGATCGCGGCGGCGCTGGTCGCCGGCGGCGAAATCGGTGACGGAAGCGCAACGCAGGCGCGGCGTTGCGGCGTGGCTTCCTCGCGTCGCGGCGGTCCGACGGGGGCCGGACCTGGTCGGGGCAGCACGGCAACGGCGTCGCCGAGCTGGGCGGCGTCGGTCGACGGCCGGGCGGCACCGACAGCGGCGGCGGTGGCGCGCGAACAGGGGCGGCGCGACACGAGGGTTTGGGCGTGGGGGAGAAAAGGTCGGGGGTGTGTGTGGTGGCAAACTCGTAAATATTACTTGACTCGTCTCCGGCTCGAGTCAAGTATAATAACTAAGTCGTATTAAATCCTAAAAAATTCATAAAAATCGGGAAAAATCCCGTAAAATCAAACAAATACCAAACATCGTAATGATATGCTCTAGAACTATCAACCCACCCGAAATGCCCGTAACACATCCTAACGCAATAAACGGCCTAAAACTAATTCTACGATCCATTATATATAAAAATAATAAAAAAAATGACTGGCATACTCTCATATATCTGATAACTCATTCTGTTCTGCTGTGTTCATGACGTTATCATCATATACTTGGGTACGCATGACCCTCATAGCTCATACACGCGACTGGCATCGGCTCGGTACACGTGTCCTGAAACTGACTCAACTCAAAAATAACGATCGACCCGACCGGTTCTAAATATAAAACCCTAACTCGAATCGTGGGTTTTACACGGGGCAGGGGCTGGGGCAGGCCAGGGCCAGGGCGGCCGGGGCGGGGCAGGGGAGGCCGGTTGGGGCAAGTGCAGCGGTGGGGTGGGTGCAGGGGCGGCCTGCGGGGCGGGGGCGGGGGCTGGGGTGGCTTGCGAGGCGGGGGCAGGGGCTGGGGCGGCCGGTGGGGGCGTTGGGGCGGCCCAGGGGCAGGGGCGGGGCAGGGCTGGGCTGGGGCAGGGGAGGCCGGCGGGGGCAGGGGTAGCGGCGGGGTGGGGGCAAGGGCGGGGGCAGGGGCGGCTGGCGGGGCGGGGCATGGGGCGGCAACGGGAGGCTGAAAGTGGGGGGGTGGGGGTGAAGGTTGATTGTGGACCGTTGGATTAGATCCAACAGTCCACAATAGGCAGCGCATTGGCGCTGCCAAAATAGGGCAGCTCACTGTAGCGCTGCCCTATATATATATATATGTATACAGTTTTACTGCTATGCGTTGCATAAAAATACAGTGCATATGCAGCGTTCTTATTGTGGGCCGCTGGATCTAGATCCGGTGGCCCACAATCAATCATCCCACTCACCCCATACCCCCCACCCCACACCACACCCCCTGTTTTTCCCGCACAAACCATCCTCCCGCCCCCTCCAGCTCTCCCGCCCTCTAGCCCCTCCAGCCCACGCTGCTGCCGTCCCCGGATTGTAATGGCCTCCCTGCCCCCAACCCCTGCCCCCTCCACACCGCACCCCCCCCACCCGCCGCCGTGGCCCGGCTTCTCCTGCCCCCTGCCCCCGCACCTGTGACTACCTCCGCCGCAACCCCCGCAATCCCCTGCCGCCATGGTCCTGAGTCGATAAAAAGAAAGTGACTTAGTCCCGTCTCAGAAAAAATAACTTGACTCAGTCCCCAGTCGCATGAGGGTGTGCTATTTTTAAACTTTGAATTTAATTTTTTTAATAGTCTTCAATGACAATATTTATAATCACACAGTGAATTTTTTAAACAATGAAAATAAAAATTGCTTACGACATAATTGTTGCTTTGATTTATTGTATTTATGTTTCCATCGGTGTTAAAAAATATATTTTCAGGTCAACAATATTTGTGACTGGAGTCGAGGTGGCTAGAATTACATCTTTTAGCAAAGAACAAATCCAGTTGAATATCAGAATTAGGTAAGAGTTAAACCTTCGAAAGTACTTTGACTTAATGAAAGAATGTTTAGTGCATCTATTTTAATTGAAAATATCCTTAGTTTTTATAAATTTTGTTTTTTTAAAGAATGGACAATCTTGAAGAAAAAACATATGATGAAAAAGAATTAGGCCAACATATCACAACATTCTATCCTATCGTAGAAGATGAGTTCAAACCGAAGATTAGAATGCAATTTGATTGTTTGGACGATGCACTTAACTTGTACAGTAGTTATTCAAAAATGGCCGGATTTTGTATACGTAAACATAGTACAAATTATCATAGGAGAACAAAAGAGTTATGGTCTCAAGTCTTTGTATGTTCTAAAGAAGGACACTTAAGACAAGATGAGCGACATAGAGAAATACCCCACAAAAGAAAAAAGAGAACTCATCCAATAATTAGTGAAGATTGTCAAGCACGCATGAGGGTAACTAAAAATTCAGAGGGCACATGGAAGGTCATGCATTTTGAAGAAGGGCATAGTCATGCACTCCTGACACCGTCAAAAACTCAATTTCTCAGGTCACATAGGCATGTTACAAGTGTGCACCGAAATTTCATTGACATATTTGGAGTGGCTAACATAAAAACTTCTCAACTAATGTCTGTGCTAGAAATTGAAGTAGGTGGGGCTGAAAATATTAGTTGTATAGAGAAAGATATTAGAAATGCCCAGACAAAAAATAAAGAAGAGATGAAGGAAATTGATACCCAATTATGATAGAAAATTTCGAGGAAATGAAAGAGATGAATGATTTTTTTTATTACTATGAAGTAGATGATGAGGGTAGATTAAAGCATTGTTTTTGGGCGGATGGAATTGCAAGTAAAAATTATCAGCTTTTCTCAGATGGGATGATTTTTTATACAACATATGATACAAATAAATATGCACTTGTTTTTACCCCATTCACCGGAGTAAACCATAACAGGCAAACAATTACATTTGGATGTGCATTTTTGTGTAATGAGAAGACCGAGTCGTTTGTGTGGCTTTTTGAAACATTTTTGAAATGCATGGATGGAAGGCATCCTAGTGCAATTGTTACTAATCAAGATCCTGTAATGGATAAAGCAATTAAATTAATATTTCCTTTAACATATCATCGTTTTTGCATTTGACATATCCTTAAGAAGGAGACTAACAAATTAGGTGCAATTGCTCACAGAAGAGAATTTTATGAGCCATTCCATAGTTTAATTTATGGTGCCGAAAATAAAGAAGTTTTTGAATCACAGTGGAGTGAAATAATGAAAGATAGTGTGGAGGAAAATGAGTGGTTGAAATTCATATATGCACTTCGTCATGCTTGGGTGCTTGTGTATAGTAAAAGTATATTTTTAGCTGGTATAAGAAGTTCACAATGGAGTGAATCTCAAAATTCATTTTACTCAAGGTATGTGAACAAAAAAATAGCCTTATTGAGCTTATACATAGACATGACAGAGCTATCAAAAGGCTGAGATTGAATGAGGCAAAAGAAATATATGAAAACTCATATAAAAGCCTCAAATTGGTCATCTCATTCAACATGGAATGCAAGATGGCAAAGGTTTATACTAGAAAAGTGTTTTATTTTCAAGATGAACTATAGTCCAATATGGTCTGTTGCTCATCTCATAAGAAATTAGATGGGGAGGATGCTGAACAGTATGATGTAATATGTTGTAGAAATAATAAAGAGTTGGTTGTGCGTGTTACTTACAAAAGAGTTAACAGTAGATGCACATGTAGTTGTCAACTTTTAGAAAGTGAACGTATTCCATGTAGAAATTTGCTGTATGTACAAAGACTGAATTAGGGGGATATTTTTCTTGATCTCTATATCATGAAAAGATGAAAAATTGAAATATCAAAGGAAATTGTTTTTGATGGTGATGGAGTGGAACTTCATGGTGATTGTAACAAAAAATTATTCTCTAATTAGGGAGAATTGCGCTGTATATTTAATCGATGGGCCAAAAAGGCATATTTGTCATCTGAAAAATTTGAACTCGCCAAGGAAAAACGGTTGGAGATAGAAAAATTGGTAGAAGATGTGGTCAATGATCCTCATCATGTAATACAAATACATCATGCAATGCAAGTACATCCACCGGAATAATCAAAGACAAAAGGAAGTGGTAAAAGATGGAAGAGTGGTAAAGAACTTGTAGTGGACCATATGGTAAAAGATAGGTTATGCCATGGTTGCAATAAATGGGGAGTTGGGCATGATAAACGCACTTGCCCTGCAATTGTATCACAACGGTAATGTCGACTAACACAACCCTTCTTTTGATGTTTGCTATATATATTTTATGTGATTATTTTCCATGTTTTGTTTTTAAATATGTGGGCAACAAAATGTTCCATCTGAAAGTGGAGTCGTGGAGTCTATTCAGGGGCGTCGGTGCAGTGATGGCAAATGTCAAAGCAGTGATGCAGAACGACTATGATAGCTCCTAATTTGTAACTTGTTACCATGAATTGTTATTTGCTTTAATCAAACTTCACACGTTCACATTTGTAATTTGTATGTTTGTACTTGTATTCATCATGGCCAAGAAAGTTATATGAGATAGATCTCCTGTGTTTTGTATGATGATAATATATAAGAGGATGTCATTTTTTTAAAAGTTGATTGTATAATTAATTTTCCAACTATCTACCAAGTTAAGACATATTATTGACACGAGGCGAGACTGAGTCAAGTTTTTATTTACTCGAGACCAAGTCTTTTTAAACTTGACTTGAGTCGGTACCGCGGGGGCACTAGCCGGGGACGGGTGGGGGGTGGAGGGGGCACAGATCGGACGGTGGCGGAGGGGGGGGGTTGGCAGGGGCTGCAGGGTGCCGGCTGGGAGCGGGGACCACGGTGGCGGGCGGTGGCCGGGCGGAGGAGGGGGTGGAGGGGCGGGGCCGTCGGCAGGGGTGAGGCCATGGCAGCAGGCGGTGGCATGGTCGCAGGTGGGAGGTCTAGTTCGGGTTGGTTAAGCGGGTCAGGCGGGCAATCGGGCCTGCAATCGCTTCAACGGCTCTCATTCAGCAGCATATGGTGCGCTGCAAAAACTTGTAGCACACCATAGCACTCCTCTCTCTCTCTCTCTCTCTCTCTCTCTATATATATATATATATATATATATATATATATATAATAGCAGACAATTTATTTAAAAATTGAAATATCTAAATTGTGTGTTAATATTTTATTATTATGCATTAAAACCTTATATAGATGTATTCTTATTCCAAATTACAGCAATGAAATTGAATTCTTATTATATTTCATAAAGAGGATATAGTGTAAAAAAAATTTTGTTTTTAAACAAATCAATTTTAAACAATGGGCTTGGCCCAGGCCCATACTCGGCCTAGACAGCCCAGCCCATTAATAGAAGAAGGGCTATTAGTAGATGTGTGGGTATTGGTGGGCGTGGGTATCGGTTGGCAGCCGATGGTTTGGAGGAAGCTTCGTGAAAAGTGGGCAGGAGCTTATTTGAAAAGGATCTAGATATCCTGAGATCCTATGCACGTTACAACAAACTTAGGTTGGAGATAAGCCCAAGCCGTGGGGAAGATCTTGGACGTGATCAGGTCTAGGGATAAGGATGAGGTGAATCTTAGGTGATCTTTTAGAGATAAAGATTACGGGGAAGATTTGGATTTATCCCGAATTTGGTGAACATAAGTTAGGGTTTTCTATATAAGGGACGGTCTTTTGTGGAAGGACGTCTGGTAGAGGAAAGAACGGCCGGAAAGAGTTGTGTTGAGATTTCTGTGGAGAGAAGCATACTGAGATCAAGGTAGGGAGACGTGCACGCTGTTGGATCAGTCAAGTCGATCGAGATCGAGGTATTATACAATTTACATTCTTGTCAACCCCTTACATATACTAATTGAAGAAATTATATATAACCAATCGTCCCTCTTCAATTATATATAACCAATCGGTCCAAGAGGGACGATTGGAGGGTTAAAAGTGAGGTTCTAACGATCTCTCATGCGAGGTTTGAGAGACGAGGGTCGGAGCACAAAAGGCCGGTATTTCGAAGAAGAAAATACGCCGCATAGAAGTCGGAGAGCAATGGGAAGAAGAGCCAAGAAAGGCCGGAAGTGGGGCTCCATGAAGAAGATGATCACATTCAAAGCTCTCAAGTACGCCTCTTTCTTCTCTTCCTCTCTTCTTAATTTCCCTCCTCCTATGCTTTGGCCTATTCTTTGTCTGTTTGTTGCTCGGTGAAGGCACCATGAAGAAATCTTGAACCCTGAAAAGAAGGATTTGCAGAAGAAGAAGCTTCCTCGGAACGTGTATGTGTGTCTTCGATTTCGCTTTCATGTCTTCTTTTAGGGTTTTCGAGTTGCAGTTCGGCTTATGCTTTTTGGATTGTGATTTGACAGACCCAAAGTCCCTTCCGCTCTTTACTTCAAGTACAACACGAATCTTGGTCCGCCGTATCTGGTGATCGTCGATACGAATTTTATCAACTTCTCCATTCAAAACAAGGTTCTTTTTTTCTTTAACCGTGATGATGTAGTAAAAATTTTGAGATTTTGTGATTTGATTTCAGTTGCAGAGATGCTGTGTAAACAACTATGATGCTTGCTGCTTTTATTGTTTTAAGATAACCTATTTTGCAAGAATTAGAAATTAGGGCTCTTAAGAATAACCTCGAGTTTTTTTTTAAAGCGAAATAGAATTGGAAGTTTTGTGTCCCATTGTGAGTTTGAACCTTTGTTTGGTGTTTTATGCAGATAGATTTAGAGAAGGGAATGGTGGACTGTTTATATGCAAAATGTAAGTTTGGAGTTTTGGAGAAGCCTATCTCTCTGTGTTTTTGTTTTGAGGGTAACCAAGTGGACCTAGTTTTCTTTTTGCATTTTTTGGTGAAGGTACTCCATGTATCACTGATTGTGTCGTGGCAGAGCTTGAAAAACTAGGACAAAAATATCGGGTGGCTTTGAGGTACGTTTTGTTAAGACAGCGTTTGATGGCGGTTGTCTCTCTCTAATCTCCTCATTCCGGGACCCTCTTGGTTATATCACAGAGTTGCCAAAGACCCTCGCTTTGAGAGATTGCCATGCACTCATAAGGGGACTTATGCTGATGACTGCATTGTGGAAAGAGTCACCCAGGTGTGTCCTTGAATCATTAGAAAGTGTCATTATTTGGATCAAGAAAATATTTGTAGACTTTGTTGAAATCAATTATTGACGTTATATCCATTGGTCATTTTAAATGATGTTTTATACAAAATATTTAGGGATGGAATAGAGTAGTAGGTTGCTACCATCATTTGATTTTTATTGTTTTTTGACTGAATATATCCTGTGAATTATACTGTTCCTCTATTATGAAAAAAGATAACCCTGGTGTGGTACATGTAATCGGGACTCCTCTAATAGTCATGCTTGTCTGATTTTAGATTAAGGTTCGTTCTTACATTTAGGAACAAAGTTATGTATTGTTAAATTCTGTTTATATAATTTTCGTGTTTTTATTTTTTATTTTTAAAATTTACTGTATAAGCTTTGAACAGCACAAGTGCTACATTGTGGCGACATGCGATAGGGATTTAAAACGGAGGATTCGAAAGGTATGATCTACTTTTGAGTGTCTGAAAGTATTAGAATGTTGTTTGCAGGGTGCACAGATTTTATGTCTAATCATGTTATCATGCAATGATTCTGTTCAGTCGAGATGCTATTGTGCATGATACATGTCTTCCTTTAGAATTTACAACTTAGATATGACATTCTTATGTATATTTTTGTTTACAGATCCCCGGCGTACCCATCATGTACATCACCATGCATAGGTATTCAATTGAACGGCTTCCTGAAGCGACCATAGGTGGAGGTAGGCAACAAAGACAGCTCCTAATATTCTTTAATAACTTCATTTCATGTGTAACTAACCATATGATAACGTGTTCATGTGATTGTTTTATTCTCAGCTCCAAGGATCTAAGCTGTAGATGAGAGTTAAACCTGCGGGAGGTTTCCAACCCTAAATCACGCGAGCTTTTGTCGTTGATAATGTTATAGATATGGAGTGGAAATCAAAGCTGGTCATTTTTGCTGCTGATCTTTATTTACCTTTTGAGAATCTTTCCTAGATTTATAGTTCTCCGAGATGTATTTGCATTATTAGATTTATCGTCTTCTATATTATGCTTCATTGGACTTGATGTTTAATCGATAACCCGCTTGGAACCGTGGCTTACAACGGTAAACTTATTAGCTTAATTTCTGGGACTTTGAAATGCTTCTTTTGCCCCATCTTTGAAAGATTTTGAGATCTAAGTTTTTTGGCTGCTAATCATAGCAGTTAACCTCGTCCATTCTTATTAATTAATAAGAGGGGGTTCAAATATCATTCTCTGATGAGAAGGGGGAAAAAAATAAATCAAATAGAATGCAACAAAAAAAATAAAAATAAAAATTAAATTATTATCATTTATTTAAAATTTATTTTTAAATTTAGAGGCTATGATATTACATGTTATAGTCTGTTTTCTTATTTAGTAAAAAATTATCTTATATAAAATTAAAGGCTTCTCTCAATATTATACTTGTATACGTACATTAAAGGAGTCAAATGTTGCTTGGAAATGTATCTAGATTTAAAGGCCCATGCAAGTAGTCGACAACGGTCATTGTACAATCGAAACAAATTTTCACATTTAGACAGCATTTGAAGATATAGTACATTTTCCCTCCCCTCTTCTTTACAAATAAAATGACAACTCTGAATTGAAGTAGAAACAAAATTAAGAATAAGAATGAAAAAGAATTGAATCATACACAAAATCTATTGTAAAAAGCCCTTCAAATGTCAGTCGTCACAACCTGTCCGGTGCTTCTGGGAGTGGTTTTACGTATTTTCCAATCGTTTTTTGCTTGTGTCGCCTTCTAATTCTTGAAATTTTATCCTTGCTCTGTTGCTTCCTTTTTTCCTTTTGTTTTTGACGTAGATTTCTTTCCCTCTCATAGATGCCTTGCCAAAAAACCTCACCTGTGGAAGGCCACAACCATCGGTGGTGAAGCTTATCCAAGTCGAATTCTTCAGCTAAATCTTCATCCATACTCTTTAGTGTACTGAATGAGAACCATTTTACCCACATTTTCCCCTTTCTCTCTTGTAGGCGGTGGTGCTCTGTCATAATCCCCGTCTCAGGATCAACATATATTATTCTTCTTGCACTATGGTAGGTCCATACATTTACCATTAATTCTAGCACGCGTGAATAACAATGTCGGTCCTGTACAACAAATTTCGCCTATAAATTGAACAGCCTTGAAATTTGCCACAAATTGAACAATCTTGAATTCTCTAATATACTTGATGAGCTGATTGAAACCATTCATGCATATTTTTTGTTAAGGATGATGCAATTCAATATTTGATGCCCCAACAGCAGGGAAGACTATTTGCACATTGGTCGGCACTACTATAACATAGAATATAACAAATAGACGCCTATGGCATGATAAGACTTAAGAGCATTTGAACGTGGTCACACAGGGTAGTTTCACATTATCTAGGTCAGGGAAGAGACAATACCTTGCATAAGCTCAAAGAACACTGACCACTTTGGTGATGTTCATCATACATTTGGGTATCCAAAGCGTCCACAAACATTCTGATAAAGAAAAAAATGGTCAATTTAGAAAAAGGATGTTTGTAAATTTACAGATGATGCTTTTAGTCAGGTATCGTAATCTATGCTCATTTGTAAGGCATCATTCACTAACAGGACTACTCCTTGCTGGAGTAGGCTTACAAAATCCTACTCAACCATGATTATGTAAATTAAATCCTACTCCAAACAGTTTCTACAATCCTACTCCAAACAGTTTCTACGTAAATGGTTCATGACCAAACAAGATACACAGTTTTATAGAATAACACTACCAAAAGTCACAATCAAATGCATGATTTACCTTGAGAACATGACAAACTCTAGAAAGGATCGGGTAGGCAATGCCCAGCTATGCAAGACAGACCATGATCCACCATCGTTAGGCATTGGTGGCAAGGTTTCCTGCTTACTGTCTTTTATGCCATACATTCTTCCGAGAGCCTCAGATACAACAAACCTTCATCCAGAATATGATGTGCAAAAACAGAAAGAAGAGGTCATATGTAGACATTTTAATTAAAAATAGCAACATACACTAAAATCTTCTCGTCGAGTCAGGTCCATCTACTTACGACTCAAAAAAGACATGTTTCTTACTTGCAATTTCCAGAATTTAGGGAATCGCAAAAAGACCAAAAATCCTGCTTCAAAGGGTTTCTGGGATCTTTGTCCATGCGAACCCAAAAAGAGAGCATCCCCATGTTTTCGTGTTTCTATGGCCTCTAATAATGCTCTTTCGGCTTCTTTAGACAGCGATTCCTGTCCATCACAAACATATGAACGATGCGCATAACATTCATTAAAAGTAACCAAAAAATTCTATTTATAAATGAATACCGACAAGAAAAAGAAATTAAAAATTTCAATAGATTGTTATGCAATGCACTTGAGTCATACCCTTCTTGCTGTAGCTCTCCAAGACTGAAATCCAATCCAGGCATTCTTATGAATCCGATCAACTCTATTTGCCATGGCAAAAAAGGCTCCATACTCCCCTAAAATATCACGGTAATATGGATCACTCAGTATGGGAAGTCTAGAAGGTGCATCTATGTCATCTGCTCCTGGTCGTCGGCCTTTTGTAGACTAAGTTATCAACATTTTCAATAAGTAAAGAATTTTCTCCAAAAAAATTAACAATCTAACCAGAAAAGATAAGTTTATGAAAGAAAAGGAATTAGAATAGCTTACCAATCCTATTCCTCGATATAATGATGTGTTATGCAAAAAAGGCCAGGAACCTTCACCTAGGAATGATTCATATATGCACAAAGGCTGCCCTGTTCTTTCCAGTTCTCGCTCATCTCTTTCATGTAGCTCATTCTTAGAACGGTCAGCCTTTTTTGCATTTCTATAAACATCTTCCCATGTCCCATGAGGTTGATCCATGCGCTCCTTTAACTATGTTGAATACATTACAATTCATTGAATTGGAACAATAAATCATATACTTCATTACAGTATAATATCACTCCAAATGTAGTCAAATAGAACTTACCTCCTCTTCTTCTCTCCTCTTTCTCGCATTAGCCATCTGAATAGCTCTCTCATCCTCCCAATCAGTTATAGAGAAAGCTTCTTGCACTATGGTAGTTCTATTGGCTTGATATTGGTTCCACAAACATTCAACCTTTTCCAGAAAGCGATAACTAGAAATAATTCTGTTCAAATACTGTAAATCTGTAATTTCATAGAACAAGGTCCACTGCCACTCCTCTTTCAACCTCACAGGTATTTCTGTAAAAGACTTGGGGTTTGAAACCTCTGGAGGTAACTTGAGAACATTTTCAAGCAATGAAGCATAACCTTCAAGAGTTTTCGCCACCATCAGATTCTTTGCAAAAGATTTGCCCATGGAAGCTACATCACCAGCCAGTGGAGCCACTGTACCACTTGAGATGATTTGAGACAAAATTTGACTTAAGGCCCCCACATTATTTTTTGGGAAAAGGTAACCATTCACCCCATCATCAACCTAAATATAGTTGGATCAAAAGGTTAATTTTCACTGCATACTTGTGCCGAGAAAAAAGGAGAGAAAAACAGAAGAAATGACGCATACATAATTTGTGATCATGGCAAGATCAGGTGCAATTATAATTTTCCCCAAACACATTGCCTGAACTAAAATAGGAGGAAAAGATTGCTCTTCAAGAAATGATCCATACACCACAAGATCGGCTGCATGTAGAAAGCTGCTAAAATCACCATCAACACCTACTTGTTGCACACTTCCTTGAGGAAACCCAAGGTTAAGAGCAATGGCCTGCAGTAAATAGCAAATTATAAGTGTACATTAGCAATACAGCTCACAAAGATCAGTCTTATTATTTTCCTTATTTATGAATCCATCTACCTCAAGAGCCACCTTATAGGTACTTGTTGTATTTCCACTCAATATGCCAACTTTAAAATGTGAGTTGGACAGTGTATCAGAGCGGGAGTTTGATAGAAGTGGCAGCAAAGATTGCAAAACAAGGGTATGTTCCACCCATAAACCACTATATGAAAATTGACTCCCAACTACTGCTACAACTAGGTCTTCTCGATCATAGCCCATGTCATCCCGACTACTATTTTCCTTGTTGAAGGAAAACAATCTCTCAGCTTCCAATGCTTCAGATGCAAACCCAGGAATGACAAAAAAGTTTCCACTATCATAAGCAGAATACATCATCTGCAAACATCATACAAAGAGCTTTAAAAACATATGTAAACAGTTGCCAAGAAGAAGAAAAGGAAATCTATTCAATTTTTACCGGTAAATAATAGTTAGGGAAGGCAACAACAGTAGCCCTGTTGAAGACACGTTTCCAATCATTGTTTAGCCGAATTTGCCAATCCAAAGAGTAGTTACGTGATCGCAGAGCCAATGTCATTTCATGGACAGTCCATATGAGGGGCAATGATCTGAAAGGCTCCTGCAAAAGACTGTAATTGGGGTTGGTGAACATGTCGAATGTTGCCAAAACAATTTCATCTAGAATTGAGCGAAGCACATAAGCTCTCATATCCTTTCACCAAACTAGCCACACTGTCGGCATCAAAATACAAAATTCTTGTAATGCATTTCGGTGTCTCACGCACAAATGGAAACAATCATCATGTAATGAAAATCTACCAGGAAACAACATCTTTTGCCTCAAGAGAGTTGACAAGGACACCATCATAGCTACAAGAACCAATCAAAAGGAAATTAGCAAACAATAGGAAGCCCCAGGGTTAGACCCTTACTTCAATTTTACAATTAAATAAAGAACACTTTTAGCACCTAGTAGTTTAAATAACTTTGTTTTCAAATATTTAGATATTGACTACTTACATTAACCAATCAATAGCACATACACCTTTATTGCTAATCTTCAAGATATTCACAGGAATGCCAATATTTTGCCAAACACCACGGATAGGTCCATCATCAAGAGCATAAACCTGCTAGTCACAAATATGTTAACACCTCCAACAAAGTAAAGTATCCACATTGCCCGCACCATACTCCTTTCTCTGATCATGACTAGCTACTTGGTAATCCCTCAAAAGTTGATATCGATCATTTTGATTAAGAATATGACAGCCAATTATCTCAATGGTGCAACAAGTTATTCGATGAAGAGCTTCATGAGGTCATGTACATAGACGTGAGAAAAAGTCTATGTTTCAAGATCAATCCAATCAAGGGGGAAAAGGTGAGATATATACCTGAAAATCGTATCCAATCTCCTGCAACGACTTCGCCAAGCTTACCATCAATAACTGCATACCATCCATGGACATATCAGGAAGAACCTGCATCAAAACACGCCACCACTAATTCACCAACAACAAGAACACCTAAATCACAAGAATAAAGTCTAACCACTACTAAGCTTGTAGCAGCCACAACAACAAGAAAACCAAGAAAACAAAAATCACAAGAAGCATTGTGTAAAAACTACTAAGCTTGTACCAACCACAGCTAGCAGCGGCTTCCGCAATGCGGCGCGGATGCCCGGCCGACTCAGGGCCGCAGAACTGTTCGCCTCTCGCCGGAACTTCTCCAGCAGCTTCGACGGATGAAACCGTATCCCGTCCCCGAAATCCACCCGCACCGCCTGTGAGTTCGAACCAGCTAGAGCCGCGCGAAGGCCGTAATTGCCGGAACTCCCCGACTTCTCCGCCGAAGAACCCGGGAGGAACAATTGGAAGAGGACGATGACGAAGAAGAAGACCACCACAATGAACACCCACTGGAAGTAGTCCACCTTCTCGAACCGCAGAATCCGCCACAACCTCGATCGATGGCGTTGCAGGTGCCGATCTGATCGCCGGGAAGAAGAGGGGAGCAGCGGACCCCTCTTCGCGAACACCCCGGCGTCAAGCGAACCCATGGCGGCTAGGAATCTGCCGATTCCCACACCAATTCCATCCAAAACGCAACTCGCAAAGCCGCAAGTCTCGAGAATCACTAACACTTGGACTCAACAACACTCACCACCCAGATCCATCTCCCGATGCCGCCATTAATCGCCGAAATCGAGCTCAAGAAAGCCAGAACCAAATCCGAGGGAGGCGCCATTAAAAGAGGGCGAGGAGCTGTCAACTACTTACTACAAGTGGGCGATGGCGCCGGTCCGGAGAGTAAATGCGGCAGTGCAAACCCCTCTCTCTCTCTAGTCTGTCTACTACGCTGCCACTTCTCTGCAACTACTACTAACTCTCTAGTCAACGACTGGCCTCTTCTTGCACGGCGGTGGCCGCAGGATCGCCGGAGACGGGGAAGATGCCGGTTTGGGGATGGCTCCGATAAAGGCGGCAGTCGGCGCTCGCGACTTTGGTGGCGAATCTTGCGCTGGTTATATCTCGGCAAGGTCGCTGGTGGTGGTGCGAGGGATTTTTCCGGAATCGATGATGGGTTTTGATGTTATGACAATTTTGTGACTCTTTGTCGCTTTTGGTTTTGGGCTTTTTGCTGGGTTAATCGAAAAGTCCTAAGTGGGTTAATTATTGTTGTTAGTCAAGTTAATTAATTATTTTATTATGTGTTGATTAAAATTTAATCAATCACAATTTATTATTGAGATTTTAAAAAGTTATTCCAAAATGATTAGACGAAAAAAATAATATGCTTGTTGATTGAAATTTTTCAGGGGTTTTGACAAGGAAAAAGAAATAATTATATTGCATTAATAAAATAATTTAAATTTTGATATGATATCTAAATAAATTATTTTGAAAAAAATCCAAATAAATCTTGATTTTTTTATTTATAATTTTATTCTTCATCGCTAGCCCCTTCCCCAGCACTTTATTCGACTAAGCTTGAAATCATTTATCTTGGGCTGGAGCCCATATATCCAGGATTTGTCGTCAAAATACAAATCATATCTTGTTGGTTTTACATCATCTAAAATATTTACTTAGTTCTCTTCTATGATTTTGTATATAATTAAGTAAGATGTCGAGAGCCATGTGAGACATATAACAAAAATTTTAATTATATATATAAATTCTCATTGAATAATGAGATAAATTATAATAATTCAATATCTTTAATATATTTTTTGATTGATTTTAAATGTATATTATATTTAAAGGAAAAATAAATTATAATTACTTAATTTTTTATTATAGTTTTTCAAGGCACTTAGACAAGCTATCATTAATATAAAATTAGAACTTAAGGTTGGCAAATTTAATCACGTGACTTCCTACTATAAAACATATTATTATTATTATTTTTAAAATATTTAAAGTTAACGAGATTCAAACTCGTGGGACGCTGTCGACCCGAGGGCGACGGCCCGACGGCGACGGCTCCCGTATGTGCCCTGATGAGAGTTCTTGAGGAAGTATATGGTTTTGATTCAACAGGAGAGTTTGCTCTCCTGTGCCAGATTGATATTAGTTATTTTCCGAGCCGGTAACACTCGTTACTGACGGTTTTTCTATATATATGTAGGTGAGGAATGCGAGCGATGAAAGCTGTCAGGACTGCGGAGGAGCAGCACGGAACCGCGCACACATGTACCTGCCGCGTGTAATGTATAATGATGGTTGTTTAATGCTGTGTGAATGATTATTACAATGTTTTTGTCTTGAATGAATTACTTGTTATGAAACGAACTGATAAATATGACTGAGTAGGGAGCCTTGGAGTTCAGACTCGGCTCGGGTAAAAACGAATGAGATAATGATTTAATGTCATGGTAGATTGTTAGGTGTTATCGTATTTTCATAAAATAATATATATCTTCTTTTGGTTTTTCATTTGTTGTTTTGTCTTATTTTACTTGTACATCATAGCATACATGTAGGACTCCGTTAGAACCCAATCGTTCCCATTTATGCATTTCATATTTGCATCTCCATCTTGAGACGCCAAGAGTAGATCCTGGTCGGCTTAACCGAATCTAGTAGATTAACGAACGGTTCGGTCGCCGGTGACATTTCCGGGTCGGTTCACAGGTGAGCCGAAACGGGGTGTTACAGTGTCCCTCCCCTAGCGCCTTGAGGGGCGGCGATGCAGTGGGGCGGTGGGGCAGTGGCGGCGCATTTTGGAAATTTTTTTGATAAGTGATCTGGACCGTCCTTGTAATCAGACGGCCCAGAAGAGAGCTAGGGGCAGAATTTTTTCTGCCCCGGGCTTTCCTTCAAAAATATAGTAGTATTCTAGCCGTTGGATTTTATCCAATGGCTGGACATTCTTCCCCCTTTCAAAAATAAAAACCATGTGGTTGGACATTCCCACCATCAACCCACCAGCCTGCGCCCCCCACTGGCGCGGCCCTCATCCCCCACCCCCTGCCATGTCCCTCGCTCTGAGCCATCCCCCGCCCCCTCACCTGCTGGAGCTGAAGATTGAGCTGCGGCTGGCCAACAACACGGTGGAGGAATGGAGTGCGCATACGGCTTTTGTGGTGGACTTGCAGTGGGTTTCTAGGAGGTTGCGTGGAGGAACAACACCCCGGACCTCCCCATGCTCGTGATGAAGTGCACCTACCGAATCGCCGACATCGTGGCTGCCGATTGGGGAGGTGGCCGTGGAGGGAGGAGGGGGTGGACTGCGGTGTGTGTTTGGAGGGTTGTCACTGGCCGGGGAAATAGAGGATGTTCTGTCGTCGACTGCGTCGAACAAGTTGCACCTTTAGATGACTTAGCCGACGTCGATGGCAACTATCAAGGCGATTCCCAGAGTGGAGGTGGCAGCGTAGGGAGAGGGGGTCGACTACGGTGTGTGTTTGGAGGGCTGTCGCTGGCGGGGGAAACATAGGATGTTCTATCATTGACTGTGTCGAACAAGCTGCACCTTCAGATGACTTAGTCGGCGTCAGTGGCGACGATCGAAGCGATTCCAACAGTGGAGGTGGCGACGAAGGGAGGGGGCCGACTGCACAGTGTGCTTGAGGATAGTTACTGGTGGGGGAAGCAAAGGAAGCAGGAACAAAAGAAGTTTAGGTGCGGGGGGGGGGGTAGTTTTGTAATAAAAACTTAAACTCGTTTCAAACTCATGTCAATATTATGAAATACTTCTCGAAAAATATGAAAAAAATAGAATAAAATACCATAAAATAAAGTAATTCATTAAAACTATATTATTTTATTTTATGATATTTTACTATATTTTTTATATTTTAAGATGCATTTCGTAATATTGACTCAAGTCAGGAACGAGTCAAGTTTTTATTACAAAACTACGGTAAAACCTAAGCCTAACATGTTATTCGAGTTAAAACTCAATTATTTTGTTTTAAGATATTTTATTATAATTTTTTCATATTTTTGCAACACATTTTGCAATATTGACTCGAGTTAAAAATAAGTCAAGTTTTTATTATAAAACTACATTAAAACCTAAACCTAACATATTATTCAAGTTAGAATTCAATTATTTTGCTTTAAGGTATTTTACTGTAATTTTTTTATATTTTTTGAGATATATTTCGTAATATTAATTTGAACAGGAGCAATTCAAATTTTTATTACAAAACTACAGTAAAACCTAAACCTACCATGTTATTCGAGTTAGAACTTAATTATTTTACTTTAAGATATTTTAATATAATTTTTTCATATTTTTAGGGATATATTTCATAATGTTGACTTGAGTCGAAAATGAATTAAATTTTTATTACTAAACTACCCCCGCACCTAAACTTATTTCTTTTCCCCTCAATCACATCAAGACATGTTATTTATTAGTTTTGGATGGGTTATTAGGTTTAGAGCATGTTATTTGAGTTAAAACTTGATTATTTTATTTTATGACATTTTATTGTATTTTTTATTTTATTTTTCAGGATATAATTAATAATATTGACTCAAGTTAGGAACGAGTCAAATTTTTATTACAAAATTACCATCGTCCATTTCCTTCTCCCCTCTTTTGTCGTGCCACACCTCTGTTTTGCCGTGCCACCCCCTCCCAGCCCCCGCCACCCAACTGCTTCCAGCTAGGAATGCCGCTGGCCATGGCCGTCGCCACCACCCCCTCCCTCCTCCCCTCCCACAACCGAAGAGAAACAGAGGAAGCGAAGTACGACAAAGCGGAACTACTACTTTGTCATCGTCGATTCTTTCGCCAAGGCTGAACTTGCCGGCGACTGCCTCCTCACCAGACTCCCAAGCTGACGCCTTTCGCCGGTCGTGTTGCGCTAGTGGAGAAACAGTGGAAGCGAAGTGTGACGAAGCGGAACTGCTACTTCGTTGTCGTCACTTCTTTTGCCGGGGCTAGACTTGCCGGCGACCACTTCCTCTCCAGACTCCCAAACCGATGCCTCCCACCGGCCATGGTGCGCCACGCTGGTGGAGAAACTGAAGAAGTGAAACAAAGGTTCTGGCTGAATAGGCTTGCTACTTCGTCGTTGTCGCTTCTTTCGCCGACAGTATACTCCTCTGACCACTTCTTTCGCTGGCGCTGTACTCCTTTGACCACCTGCTACTTCATCGTCGTCGCGGTGTGCTGTGTGATGCGTGGGCAGAATCACTGGGCCAAGGGGTGCCGCAGGCTCGCTGCATAGATGATGGCTTTGGTGGTGTTATTTTCCAACAGAACCATCTTGGTTGTGCTGCAATACAATATTATATCATATATATACATATATATATATATATATATATATATGAGAAACTCAATCCTCGCCTTTGGTTAAAAATAATAAATTTGACCAATAAAAATAAAACATATTTTTTAAAAAAATTAAATTATTATAATATATCTTCTTATTTAATTAGAATTTATCTTTAAAGTCAGAGTTAATCAAAATCTATATCTAATATATTAAATTATTATATTCTCATATTATTCAATAAAAATTTATCAATAAAATTAAAATTTATCTAAAATATAAGTCTGCATTACACAACATCTTGCTAGTTGATAACATTGGTTCAATGATGATGAAGACATGCTATAGACTGAGCCTACCATGCACTATCCAGCTCTGCTCTTTTTAAGACTAAAAATAGCTGTTCTCCTGGATCTTGCAGCAGCAACACATTTGCACATCCCAAAAACTAAACAAGCAACTGAACAAGAAACGTTATTCCAACACAAATAACAAGCACTCTACATGCTTAAAATAAGTATAAAAATAAAATTGAGACATACCTTAACTCGGAAGGATGACTAGATGAGTGCTGGAGACACAATTTCTCATTTATTTGCCGCCAAAGGCTGACAAGTTAAGAGAAAACTAGACCTCACCTCCAACAAACTTAAAGTTAGGCCAATACTTTGAACAGTAAGCTATGTTCTATAATTCGTACATCCATTTGCTGTGAATCTCCTTCCAAATAATTAAGCTGTCATTGGAACAAAATTTAACTTGTCGGGCTGACTCTGAAAAAAACTGCCAACCTGTACATTACTTCTATTTACATGTTATCCCCAATGTGCCACTTAAAGATGACATATACATTTCACTTGTATACATATACGTTACTATCGTATACCTTCATTAAAGATGACGTTGCCCCCTCAAGAATGGCTATTCGTATCATTGCCTCAGCCACCAACTCACCAGACTAAGCTTTCATCTTGCAATGGTAAGAGACAATTGCCTGGTAATATTTTTGAGTATCCAAGAACAAGCACATGTATAACATTAACCATGTATCTGTCAGGATCTAATCGGGTTTGGTGTATTGAAGTAGCATATGGGGCGATCTGTAAATCTTCACAAGGGTCCAGTAAAGCACTTCTTCAACTTCTAACTTTCCCTCAGCTCTTGCAGCATAAATATCCTCACATATAGCAATTAGCCTATACGAGGAAACTAATGTTCATTGATAGCCATATAAGCAAAGTTCTAAAGTGTTGGAAACAATGTGCATAACATTAGTTAAGGGCACAGTACCTGTCACAAGATGGTAGATTCTCATAGGGTATTCTCATCCTAAGGTCAGAGCACTGGAGTCGGATGAAACGACCAACAGCCAACACAAAGGTGAGGTACAAACACCATATACTGAACTTGCTAAGAGTTTCACCAAGTATGCCCTCTGAAAAGAACCAGTTTAATACACAGAAAAAATACAAATCCAAACTCAACAGCTATTCATGCAATTAGAGAGAATATTTAACAAAAAATAAAATGACAGTAACATGGTGAAACATTCGTGGTGTCTCTTCTGATACAACGATAGCCATGGGCCCTGCAAGGCCATCAAAACCAGTACTGCCATTGATGTCAAAGGACCACCATTGAGGACTTCCGTGGTTTAGCTGAAGATCCCCACTTACATAGTTTACCTGCACATTGATTATTCAAATATTAACTTCATGCATATTCATTAGTTACTAATGTTATAATGTCATCATAATTTGCAACCTTAATTACTCGGACAACATATGCAACTTGTAGAAGATTGACTAAAATAGTTTCCCATTCATGTAACCTTACAGAAAATATATCCTACAATATGAATGCATTCAATAGAGGAGAAACTCAAGTCATTAGTTTAGGTGACCCCATGAATTAGGGTTATATGTCTAGAATAACTTGTTCCAAAAGTAATGACAAATTTGTGCCACAGGTCTCATATTGCAGGAAATAAAGGGCATACATCTTAAGGCAAATCCACAATAGTTATAAGTTAATGCAAGACTTAAAACTTCTTTTTTCTATAATATGAGAAGCATCTGACTTTAGAACGTCACAATGACAAATCAAGTTCTACTTCAGTTAGAACTTAGAATATCATTGGACTTGTACCAGTTGCCTTCCACTAAACTTTTAACACTTAGAGAATCAATCAATGGGATTAAGAACATATCCAACTCTCTAAGGGAATTATAGCATTTACGTCAAGCAGAATTTTGGTAGATTAACATTTTTACCTATTGCTCCAGCAGACGAACTTCACCTGAGCCAGTTACCCGAAAATACCTTGGATAAATGTCATCCAACCGAAACTATCACTGCTTCCATTAAGTGCTAGTTTAACTTCCCATGGGTGTGGATATTCAACAAATGCTTCATATTTCACTTCTTTGCCTTTTGGCCTATCCCTCATGAAGATTCAGGTAAAAATGAACATTTGGTGCCTGTCCAGAACAAATGATTGTATGAATCTAGCCTGGACTAAACGAGTGACAAACCAAGCAGCAGTTGCATCAGATTGACAGCATGTAAATTGGATGTCCTTCACATTGTATGCTTTGGATCAAGATTTTGAGATGCATGCAGCTGTTCCCATGGAGTTTTCTTACAGAGAGTAGTTTGATATAGAGTCAGTTTTCCCTCTAAACCTTCGATATGAATCTGCAAATTGACATCTCTAATGGGGTTTGGTATGTTTGTGGGATTACTGCCGAAAAAAGAATGCTAATAGATGAGAACAATAATCCCACTTTAGTCAACCAGAAAATAAGAGAAATATGCCTAACCAGCATAGGCGCCCAAATTACGCATATTAATACAAAAAACAAACAAATTCCACTACAAAATTTGGTCATTCTTGTCTGCTTTTCTCCCTACTTGTGTGTTGCTCTGTTCAACTTGGCATGAATGTCTTCCAACTAGCAAAATATGTATGACAGATATAAGACACAACTTAAAACAAAACACTGATGGAAAATTCTAAATTCAACACCAAACAACATAATCAACAAAACAAATGGCAGAAAGCTGCTGTCGTCAAAGTTGATTAACAAGCAACAACACTGGAAATTATCCTGTGTGTTGACAGAATCTTAATCTATTGTTCAAAGTTTACAAGTGAACTACACTTAGAGAAAAGAGAGTAAGTGTATCAGGAGATATGCACATGACATACGTTTAGCCAATCATACATTGTCAAGGAGGTTGTGCTACATGACCAATTAAGGGACGCATCGCAGCTCATAAAGAAATGGTAGAGTGCGCTAAAGCACCAACTGAAGAAATAGTTCTCTCCCACCTCAACACTCGAGCAGTTGAAATAGTTTTCATCATCTTCCTCCCTGGTCTAGAAAATATGAACAAAGGACCATGAAGCCGATAAATAAAGCACCAACTGAAGAAATCACTCCAATACTACAAACTTAAATGGTTGGAAGTTGGGATGCGAGCAATGGTTTGCAGTTGTTAGTCTTGGCAGGAACACTTTTAAACCATCTCACAATATATTATAGACAATTCTTGGGCCATCATAGCAGAAATCACAAGTATTGAGGAAGTCCTCAATATTTTAAACCAAAACATCCTCTACCTTAGTCAAATGTTGAAGATCGTGTTAGTTATTATCTCCTAGAACAGTTACTGAAACTTCTTGCAATGCCCTTCCCTAAGTGTGCTAGGGCACCACCTTTGTAACAACTATTAGATATGAAAGGATAGTCTCGCACCTAATACCCACCAAGAAAGAACTAGAACATTAGTGAGGAAGGACTACAAATATTATACTTGATAAACTCCTTTTAAAGGAATGACTTAAGCCCATTAGTTTACACTTAAGTCAAACCATTATACTCTTGTCTAATTTAAACATCAAACAAAATGTCATACTTTCATTGCTTAATTGGTCATATCTAATGGGGTCTTAACTTTCGACAACCTTTAAGAAGTGATATCTACCTTGAAACTAGGTGTTCTGTGCGAGGATGGTCTTGATTCAAGAGATTATTTGATCATCTAGTGTTTTTATAGCAAACATTTTTGCCATATAATCCTCAAAAATATAATACAATCCACCAAACCAACTCCATTGATGATGAGATTAGATAACTTCTTACCTTTTGCTCCCAAAACAAGCAAGCAAGTCTCTTCCTAGGGCCTATTTTCGTTAATTACGCCATCTTCCTAGCTGGTACGAGCACAATAAAAATGTGAGACCCCCAAAAATAATCTCACATCCTATGCCTACTAGAGTAAGATCTGATATAATCAAGGCAAAGCATTTAGTCAATCAATCGAACAAACCAAATTCCAAACAGGCCTTCCAGTCAAGAAATCTAAAACCAAATTGAACCCGAAACACTCTCAAAACCAAACCAAACAAAAAAATATCGGTTCGGTTTGGTTTATTCAAAACCAAAATCTACTCATAATATATTAGAATTATTTTTTTATATAATAATTAAAGTTATAACATGTTTTAGCCATCATAATCACATTCAAAACTATTCTAGACAAATATTATATTAACCATCTCAAAATAAATCACAAATAAATCAAAATAAGTTAATAATAACCCTTGTAACAAAATAAATATTAAGGTTTTTTTCGTTAGTTTCGGTTCAGTTTAGTTCCAAACCAAAATTTCCCACCCTTTAAAAATTCCCCAAAGGCCCAAACCAAACCAACCAAAAAACGAACCAAACTGATAATTTTCGTTTAGTTTGTCAATCTAAAACGAATTATGGTCGCCCTTAAGTATACTAGTGGAACTTGGATTAACCATTTTGAAGGGGGTGGGACTAGGTCATTAAACATAGTTTTTAGGATCAGTATTCGGTCAAACTTAACCAAATTTAATAATCAAAACTGGACCAAATTACTCCCAAAATTGAACCAGAACAGAAATATTTTGGTTCAATCAATTCGATAATCGAATAACCAAACTGCATACAAGGTATAAAAAAATTGTTTAATTATTTAATCTAAATTATAACAATATTTTAGTGAACAAAATCTGACATATATCATATTAAACAAATAAAAATTCATCATAAAAATTTTATCATTTCATGATGATTAATATAAAATATAGATTTTAGAAAAAATTTTTTGAAAGAGTTCAATTAATTCGGTCGGTACGGTTCTAAACCGAAATATCAATATGCATTTTAATTTGCCTTTGGGCCTACTGAAAACAAATCTGAATTAGTTCGTAACCGAACCAAATTGATAATTCAACTCAACTTTTGGTTTTCACCAATTTATGCTCATCCCTAATAGCATCATAGCCGACTTTGGACCACATTAGATGGTAGGTTAGACTAGACTAGACATAAGTTAGGCCCATTGACCGAGGAAAGGAAGTTTGAGAACAAAATTGCTTAATGTGAGGGGGTTATGAAGTCCTCCAAATTAGTCACACATCTAATACCTACTACTATAAGATCTGACATACTAGTGGAACTTGGGCTAACCATTTTGAAGGGATGACTTAACCTCACCAGTTTACACTTAAACTAAGTCAACAAAACATATCCTCAATGGCCTCAAAATGCATCAAGACTCTTTGGCGTCTTCCATTATCTCCTAAGTCCAATATAGCCTCAAAAACCCTTAATTAAAAACACAAAATCATTGGCCAATGTTTTTCTTTTCAGACTTTGGAATGTAATTGCTCAAGGCTCTCTTAGAACTCATGTGTATCCTCATCTTTGAAGTTGTTGTCGTCATAGCTTCCCTTTTGGGAAGTTTTAAATAAAACTTTACCTTATAAAAATAAACAAAAAGGTTTTATAACTTTAGCGCATGGGCAAACATAGAGCAAATAAGCCATCAAGAAAATAAACACAAGGCAAATATTCCTCTAGACATTATAGCTCCATCAAAGAATGAATCTACAGCCTTTGATTCTGATATATTGAAAATTTTAGATATTTAACTCTAGACATTATAGCTCCATCAAAGAATGAATCTACAGTCTTTGATTCTGATATATTGAAAATTTTAGATATTTAACTAACTCTCCTAAAAATACGATTTGCTAGGAATGGGGCACACCTAACATTTTCTTCAACAATTCAAATTTACATATCACCAAAAAAATTAGAGAAAGGAAAAACGTATATAGAGAAAGTTTAAACATAAAGGATCTAACCTTGATTCGCAAATAAGGAATGAGGGCCTTGTGGGCAAAAGATGCTCGGTTAAGCTCCGTTCTGGTGTTGACATGATAGAATCCATTTCATCCAAATCAAATTCGATGCAGTATAACTGTTACAAGTGAAAAGAAAAACATTGCAATTACTTTGAAAATTCAACAGGCATGATTAGTATTACCAATTTAAATAAAAGAATGGAGGGTAGTGGCATTATCACTGAGATACGAGAAACCATTTTATTTTCAAATCAGATTAATTGCAAAGAGCATTGCATTATGATAATGAAAATTGGTCCTTACTAATTGCTATCTTTGCTTTCTTGTACTGAACTTATGGTTCAAAACAGAGTAATCTTCTTCCACTTTTAGTCAACCATTTTAATATATGCACGTATTCCTTTTTCATTATTAGTTTCATGATGATCATCATCATCATCCACTTTCAAGTTCAAAGTCATGAATAGAGGCTAATCTTATAGTTGAAAATGATTTTTTTTCAGAATATAATATGGTGTTGGTGGATAATACCAGGCAAGGGGGTGAGTTGAATTTCTGTCAAGGAAACTTTGTAAGCAAAACATTCTCAAATTGATTGAATTGATAGAAATATAGAGTTATGACAAAAAAATATATTTTGAATTTTTTATATGATCAAAGCAATAGGTGCTTTTGACGATAATGTTGATCATAAGATTTAAGTTACATGTTGTTTATAAGATTTCAGCTATGCTCTTGCTAATTCAAGAACTCTATGAACACGCTGTGTTCCAATTAATTTAGAAGGGATATTTTACCAACTGTGATAAAACTAGACATGCTTTATATAGCATTGATACTATGCCTACTAAAAAAATTCATAATGAAGAGGTGGATAATATAAATGACAATGTTATGTAGAAATGTGAAAGACCTATGACAGTGTAACTATAAGAGAGCAGCTGAGGGCTATATCAATTGACTAAAAAAATCATGCGAATTATCTACGTTAATTTGGACAAATGCAAAGTAGACCTTGTGCCGAAAGAGACACGTGGCATGCACCTATAATTAAAGACAGGTAAAGAAATGCCAAAAATGACATCGGTCAAAGGAATTGGACCAATGTAAGGATGCATTTGATGTATGATTCCCATGGCTTAATGACAAAAATCAGATAAAATTTAACACAAAGCAAGGACAAGGCCTCATCTGTTGAACTATTCACTAACAGAATTTTTAAGTTGGGATTCACCAAAATCTAAACTGTGACATTGCAATGAACATGCCCAAGTTAGAACCCTTATCTTATAAAACTTAACCTACAATAGACAATGGCAACACATCATAAAATATGCAGATTAAAAGAACCAAATAACAATTTACAAGTAATACAAAAAGGTAAAAACTAAAAAAATGGGTGCATTCTTCATCATACCATGAAGAAGAAAGCAAGAAGCGAAAATCAGAGGTAGCTTCTGGCCACTCAGAAATTTCATGTCTTGTAGAAACCAATAAAAGAAGCAATTTTTTGCATAATATTTGGCAATACAATCGGGAGCTAATAAATATAAAGTAGCACTATGCTCACGCCAGCATATGTAAGCAGAGGCCTCCACCATCTTAGTTATAAAAAATGAAAGAAACACTAAGCAATCAATTTATGCAAGTATGATAAAAAGAGCAAAAAGAAGAACAATAACAACGAATGGCAGTTATAATTCCTGGGATCCACAAGGTGCACATGATAAAGGATGTCAGCATCAAATAATTGAAAGAGGGGGCATGGATCATACAATAACTTCACTCAATGGCAGACATGTCAAAGCACGAATCATAAACGTCCATATCTTTTTGTAACACCTCCATCCATAACCTCGCTATCCTTCCTCTACCCTACAAAAATCGCATACCAAATCTCCCTAACCATATTTGTGGAGTCTCCTTTTGTACAAGTATAATCCGTTGTTAACCAATTTGAAATATCTAATGATCAATTAGAGTCAGCACTCAATCTCTTATACCCATGCAACACACCCCATCTCAATATTCTTATCTTGGTCCCATAGACAACCAACATTCAACACCATAAACCACGGCAAGCCTTATTGTTGTTGGACAAAATTTACCCGTCAAATTCAATAGAATAGGACCATCACAAACTACGCCCTAATGGACTTCCCACTTAAACCATCCAAAAACAATCCCATAGACAAAATCCAAGCCAAGCTCTGCTTGTCCCTCAACCATATGCCCAAGATACTTAAAATAATTCTTACGTAGAAAATTTTGATGCTGCCATGTATAAAAGGCTTCCCTCTTCTTGAATTCCCAATAAAAGTACTTTTCATATGCTATA
>JAURVB010014634.1:0-10267 GCA_033002965.1 Piper betle | reverse complement strand
AAAAGATAAAATATTTTTTACTCATGGGATAGCATGCAGGTGAGCTATAGGTAATTATAATTAATTTGGATAGAAAACACATTGTAAAAGTATTAATTTTTTAAAATATAGTATATATACTAATTTTGGCAAGTTGATCATTTGAAATTTCCATGTTATTTACATTTTTTTCATGCTAACCAAACAAATTAAAAGTAAAGATAATTAATTTTAGTTTGTCCTAGTGCTTTAACACTATGAATCACACGACAACCTAACTTTCATACTTAGCTTATCTTAAATTTTGCGTTATGATAAGATTGAACAAGAAACTAGACTCTTGCAATATTGATTTTAAAGACAAGAGGTGGTTAGTTTCAAGATAGTATCTTATGATATAATAACTATAGTTTAAAAACTTAAAACTCAGACTCTATGCAGTATGCCATGGATTAGAGTCGAATCAAAGTCGACTACCAACTGATTTTAAATTATTTATATTAATTTTTCATTGTGAAAATAAATAGTTATATAAAATTGGTATACATTACTCTTTTGACACTTAAAATTGATAAATTTATGATTTATATTATTTAAAAATATTAATTTAACTAATCCGTAAAAAATAATATATTTTGATTATAATTTAAAATTAGTCAATAATGAATCATTAGTGAAGTTTGACTCGGCACGCTCATAATGGAGTCGACTCGGAGAGTTTTAAAAGTATACTAATAACTCAGACTATAGAGATGAAGTGATGATCAAAGCTCAAGTTAAATTATATTCGTCGACTTAAAACTTGATCCATTTTCTATGCAAAGTTGCAAACAAGCGAGAGGAAATCCTGGGCGTAGTCTAGGCATGTATGAAGCAACTAAGACAGATGCACCTCTTATTCTGGTGCATGCACTTACTTCTAGCTTTTTCTTACGGAGCCCGTCTCATCAGGCTAGCTTTGCAAGTAAGCTTATAACGAGGCCATAAGTCAGAGATGGTAATTAAGTTGCTTAGTTTCACAGGAAACATACATATGGGAAAGTTAAATACATGCATGAGAAGGCTCCCGAACTCAACATTACAATGCACACAACGATATTTCCTACTTCCCTCCCGGGCGCAAGCAACACTCATGAGCCAACCTTTCGGCAACCCATGGTCCAGTTGCACCCTCTATAATATATAATCGTCTGTTCATTGAATCAAATCTTGCTAGTTTACTTTGTTGGCATATTGCTTTACTGATTATGTTTACTTTTCTGAAAGCAAGCGCCTTCTTTAAAGATCGAACAACCTTGAATCATACAAAACTTGACTTGAATAATTCCTGTCCCCATTACATTTATTTGTGTTGGCAGTTTTATCACGAAAGCAACGAACGAGTTAAGATAGAGCTGTGAGCCACTTGACCTCTTTTACCTTTTCATGGAAAGACCTCCAAGCGAGGGTGGCATACTTCTCTAGTGCGTTGTAAGTTGGCCCCTTCAATTTCATCATCAAATCTAGGTTATTCCAGGGAAAGAGCTTGGTCTTTTCATGTTCCAAGATATTTCCCGATGTAGCTGGTTGAGCCCAAAGTATTTGCTTGCCAGTATGCTTGCCAGTAAATTCTGATTGTATTTAACTTTAATCATTTTATCATATGTACGCTTCATCAAACAATGTCACGAAGTAGCCAATGGCCACTTTAATACTTTTATTTACTTGTGGATGCACTAGGTCATTGACTTCGTTATTTCTGACTCCAAGTCAAGGACCTACCAATGTCCAATGAGAACACACCAGCCCACTTCGGTTGAATTGGAAATTTCCTGACTGAGAAGTTAGAAAAAAGCTTTACCATAATCCCCTAGTATTGATGCTAACACTCTAGTGGACGGTCCAACATTTGTCCTGATTAGTGCGCATGAGCAGTGTGATTAGCATCTAGTTACATATTACTAGAGTTAGCATAGAGTCGGGATATAAACTAACCCATTGGAAGTTAAAGGGGCCCACTATTATCAGATACCCAAAATCTTCACATTCACATTAGATTTTAGCAGCGTAGATAATGAACAAGGCTTACGCTGTTACCCACTCTCCACTTCCCCCACAACTCATTTTGTGCCAAATTTGACGGAGTCAACTATCATAAGAATAAGACTCCACCCACCATCACTACTTTCCTATTGATCAAACCAAAACTGTTGTGTTGCTGCTTGTTATATATTTAGATTATTAACTACCTTAAACCTATTTTTGTCTCAACATCTAAACAAAAATGTTTGCATGTGGGAGCACGTAAGGCGAAGCGCCGGAGTCTAATCACAACCTACTTCAACAAACCAAATTCCCATTGCATCAAACTATACTTACCTAAACTTATAAGCTCGACCTAAACCTCTTGCTCTACTCGAAAAGCTTGAAGGTAACCGAATTTGGATATTTGGTTGTAACAAAATATATTGGATCTTAGCTAGCAGTACTAATTTGTTACTCCCAAGTCCTTGTTTTGTATACCAAAAGCACAAGGCCAGAAAATTAGACTGCGTGTGCTTGACGTCCACTTGACATCACCAAGGTGCACTTACATGGATAGGACTCCCTTCTTTCTTTCTTGCTTCATTTTTGCTCTCCCCACTAGCATGGCTTTTGCAACAGAAAGAGTGCTTTCTGGCCTTCCACACCAGTAAAAATGACATCCATTTTCTGAAGCATTACTTAATTACCACTCATTTTGTTGCCTTGCCCACTTCCTACTTCCATAAAAACCTCTCCATCTTCCCTCCTAGCTCCATCCCCATCACCTCTTCCAAGCACATTTAATCTCCCTTCTCCCTGCAATGTTCTCAGTCATGGGCCATTGCTTCTGCTTCTCTTGTCGAAGACCAAATAAGGTAAATGAATCAGACAGTGAGCAGACGTTGAGAATAGTGAAGATGGATGGCAAGGTTTTGGAATACAAAACTTCTCTACTGGTGAAAGATCTTCTCGTCAGCTTCCAGGGTTGTGGGGTTGCTGTGACCCAGAAATCTACCCAATATCTTCCTCCAGATTATAAACTCAAATTGGGTCACTTCTATTATCTCCTTCCTCTTGATAATTTGAGGCCTGTAGATGGTGTGAAAAGGATAAAGGTGGTGATATCAAAGCAACAACTTCAAGAATTGCTGTCCAAGAAGGTATCGGTGGAGGAGGTGCTCTTAGCCAGTATGCAAACAAGTGCTAATTTCGGGAACCAACACGGCATGAGCAGCTGGCGACCTATGCTGGAAACCATAATGGAGGGAAACGAGAAGTGAAGAGGAAGACAAATATACGATTCATTTCATCTTCCTGGTACTCAAATTCTGTCAACTAGGATCAATCCCCCTTAATTCTGTCAACCAATACTATTGTTCAAATCATGGGGATAATACAATACGAACTACATGTTTTTAGCTTCGACTGTAGCATGTACGTCTAGCTATATGAACGTGTACAACAAAAAAACATCTTGGGATATAATAGGTAGGTTTCAGAAGCTTTTTGGCAAGAAATATCAAGAGTTCGGATCACATCGTAGGTACCTGCTTGGTAATTGCCAAGCTTGTTACCTATTTGATTGCCAAGCCAATTGGCAATCAATCAGTTCCAAAAGTGATCTGAATTTGAAAAAAAATAACAGTTTTTATGTCAAGTGGTAGAGAAAAAACGTACAACGTGCTTCTGATCTGGACTCAAATATCAACTTTGTTTCATGACATAGCTTATAGAGAAAGGGAGATGCTGTAGTGCCCATACACATACCGCCATATTGCATCTCCCTAATTAAATAGGACTATTATTGAGCTTGTAAAAGTGATAATCGCCACCCTTAATGGCATAACTTCGGATTTCTCTATAAGCACCACTTCGATCTTGATTTTAAATTATACATATGATATCATTCATTAGGCTAAGCATTCACATGGAGTAGGATAAAATGATAAGGTGAAGAAGAAGGATTGATAACCCAGACCATGGACCAGACAATAATTATGTGGATTGGAAAGAAGATTGTCACGCATACAGCATTCTTATTTTTTCAATCATCCATATTATTGATACGATCATATGTGGCACTCCAACATGCAGAGATATAAAACATGGTTTAACTTTGATAAAGCAGAATGAAGAATGCTAAAGTCGTATAATCAATCATTAGGCTTGAAAAGTCTCAATCAATGTGTGATGAGAAAATGATGATAAGTGATATTTTAGACATTAGAACGTTGCAATAGAAGTTCGATTTCACAAAAGGATCGTATTCCTAATGACCAATAATGTTTTCTATAGAGGTTATTGATAATCTTCCTGATTTGAGTTAGTTATTTTTACACCGTACAATAGAGGTCAAACTAACTTCCTACAACTGTCGTCAAACACTAGGTTTATCATTAGAAAACACCATTATCCTATTCTCTAATCGATCCACAATTTCAACAGTATTTAGTAAGTAATAATAGGGCATTTGCCAGATCAACTGATTCTAACCTTGATTAATTACCTTGAGTTAAAGTGTCCTTTAGGAGTCCAATCAATGCGTGACATTTTGATGTTTTCTTAATATTCTAACGCATGTTAATGTACTGAGAGGGGGAACTAATTTAATATTTTAAACCACAGCATTATACAATGGAATACAACTCATAGTGTTGCTAACAACAATTATTTTAATCGGCCATGTCAGCAATTATTTTTAAAAAAAGAGAGTAAAAGTTTGGGATAGAACCGAACGTGCATGGGATAGAGGGCGGGAAGGATTTTCTACGAAATGTACGTCGGTAGACATGGGTGGAAGGTGCACTTCCCTCGAACTCTTCACATCCTCGTCAAATTCATAACTCTTAACCCCTTCCCCCAAGCTACTCCTCTGTATAAATACTCACCCACCCCCTCGGGAATGAGAGAGGGAGAAGAAGAGGGCGGAGCGGAAGACCAGTGGAGCTAAGCCTCCATTGGAGAAGAAAGAAGACGTGTCGAAGCCCATCCGAGATCCCCAATGCAAAGACCGAGCACCCCTCTGGTCCCCTGCCTCTGTCAAAGCAATGACGCCTTCCAAAGCCCCGCCCAAGCCCTCCGGCGACGAAGAAGAATATAATTCTCCTCTGTTCTGAATCCTGTACATCCCTTTTCAATATTAAGCCTTTACCCGACTCCATAGAAGGCCTTCGTCGCACGAAAATCACCATGAATTGCTCTGCCGGAGAAGAAGAAAGAACAAAGCCGCCATGCCCTTCCGACTTTGAAGCCGTCATTCGGCCAACTCAGACGATTCCCGGCCACGCCGTCAAGTTTGAAAGACTAATATCTCAGCCGGCTACAAGACCCAACCAATCCCTGCCGTCATCCATGCTGTATCTTGCCGGAAAACGTCGCATGAGTCACTGTGATATCATTATCGTGGGGGATCTTTCCGGTGAAACTACCGCCGTCTTCCGCTGTCTACGACCACCGCGCGGAGTTCTACAGATCTAGATCTGGGTGGTCTACATATCTCGCCCCCCATGCTAGCCAAGTCACACGGGCCCGACTAACTGACCGAGTCCGCCTGCTCCGCCCTCGTTCCCAACCACGTCCAGCTGCCCCGTGACCTTGACCGACCCATCTGCCCGAGGTCCTACTCGCCACGCGTTTGCAGCCTGCCAATGCCGAACCAGCCCAGACGATCAACCAGACACCGGGTCAGCTTTTTATCCAAACCGACTCGGTTTGGTCCGATTCGATTCTTGTCTTTAGGGGTGCTAATTGAGCGAGCGAGCCGAGTTCGACATGTGTTTAAACTCGGCTCGAATAGTTCGAAACTCGTTCGAAGTCGACTCGAGATCAAACAAGTTTTGGATATACATGTTCGAGTTCGACTAGAATATCTTTTATGTGTTCGAGCTCAAACTGTTTAATTTTTGTGAGCTTGTTCGCTCAGCTCGAGTTCGACTAGAATATCTTTTATGTGTTCGAGCTCAAACTGTTTAATTTTTGTGAGCTTGTTCGCCCAGCTCGAGTTCGACTAGAATATCTTTTATGTGTTCGAGCTCAAACTGTTTAATTTTTGTGAGCTTGTTCGCCCAGCTCGTTTGTTAGCTCGATTAAAAGTCAAAAGTACCACACTTTAAAAAAATGAGGCCAATGTGGTTTGAACCCACAACCTTAAAGTCATCAAGGTGAATACTTACTATCTCAACTATCTTGCTTCTTTGTTATTATATTATATATATATATATAAATAAAATATAATATAAAAACTATATTATTATATTATTTTATCGAGTCGAGTTCGAGTCGAACTACGAGTCGAGTTTGAATCGAGTTCGAGTTGAGCATTTTAAATATCGAGTTTCGACTTAAGTCAAGTCAAACCAAACACTAAATACTCACGAGCTAGCTCACTTAATTAATACTGTCTTTCTAGAATTATTCCATTGCCTCCCCGTGCCCGGTTTCGTCCAATATTCTGTACCCCACTGTTTTTTGACAGGCGAATCGGTGATGTCTATCTTCTCATCTACGCATCGTGAAGACCAATTTGATGGCCCTGGGAAGTGTGCACAACTTGGTATCTTAATATAAATTGTAAAAATCATCAAATAATATATTGGATTGAATCATGGAGTCACATTGAATCACGTAAACCCATGTAAAAAATCTCCTGTCAATTATTTTTATGTTATGTTCACAGGTTAACTAGTGATATCAGTAACAAGAGTATCTTGGGTTAACCCTATCTTGACTCATCCGGCACACAAGCTGTCTCGTTTAGAATAATTTAGTAAGTCCACTACTCAAAATCTACATTAATAAATAAAAAAATGAATAATTCAAGTATTAATATATTTTTAAATTGAAACAATCTAATATTTTTATTCATCTTAATTATCTAACTAATTTTAAAATAAATTAATTTTAATAGTAAGTCTATAATTTCAAAATAAGATAAAAATGTATCAACCTCTTATATATATATAGAGTTATATATACGAGACCAACAAAAAAAATTCAAATGAGAGATGTAGTTCACTTTAATTTTCCTTCCTTGCTACAGCGGGTGTTCCTATTTTATTTTAACCACTTGTAGATTTCAAAGATGTCAAACTACACAAATGAGGGGGGGGTTGAGAGCCCTCTAATAGGACGTGAATTCAAGCGGAAGTTCCATTTGATTTCATTTGATTTAATTCACTTTTAAATATAATTAATCGTAACATAATTATACCTGTGCTCGTTTTGATTCAACTTTGACTTAAAATTCAACTCGATTTAGCTTGATTGAACCCATCAAAGTTTAGTCAACACCCTTAATTATAGAACACTAAATTCCATGTTTCAGTCACTAAACTAATTATAGAAGTCAAGAGTAGTGTTAGAGCATATTATATGTTAATTATAATAAGGTAAGAATTTCAAATATATTAATTTCCCTACTGTTTGTCTCATCCTCCCAGCAGTTGGCAGATTTCTTGACCAAGGCACATACACCCGCTCCGTTTGCATTTTTACTTACTAAATTCTCAATACGTTCACCATCTTGAGATTAAGTTAGATCAATAATTATTTTCTTGAGTTTTCTTTGTATGGCTTATTTATATGAGATCGATTGTACAGCCAGGACGGCTACTCTTTTTAAACTCTTTGTGATTTGAATAAATTATTATTATTTATATCAAGTAGTAGTTTTAAGTTCTGACATTAGTAGCTGCCACGCAATGGCGAGCACCACAGAGGTCAACGTCGCCGGCCACAAGCTCACCCTCCACCAGCTGCAAGACATCCCCGGCCTCGCCGCGGTCGCGCTCGGCGACGTCGCCGCCGTGCTGCCCTGCCTAACGCAGAACGCGGAGGCGAACGGTCTGGGCGAGCAAGTGGAGGTGCGGGAGCTGGTGTGGGGATCGGAGTTGGCCGACATCGGGAGAGTGGACTTGTTGCTCATGTCCAACGTCTTCTACGATCCGGATGAGATGTGCGGGCTGGCCAAGACGCTCAGCGGTGTGCCATGTTGGGACTGGTATCCGGTCGGCAACCGAGGTTCGGGTTAGTACTTGGGAGTGCTTGGAGGTGTTGACAAGGGAAGTTTCAATGTGGTAGAGCAGCCACTGGGGGAAGGAGTAGAGGAGGAGGAGCCTCTATTCTCCGTTTTTGTCCTTGAGCTCCAATGCTAAGAATGGTATGATAGATGATGAATGAAAGCACCAAGTACACCCTGTACAACATCACATTTTGCAACATTTGCCATGCATATATTGCTAACTTCTCGCATCGTTTTTGCAACTCCTCCCTTGCACAAGCACATGCTGCTAAATTCTACAATAGACTATACATATTAATCTAGCTTCAACCTGTTAGGAAGTGTGTTACCTACATGAGAGACCAAGAAAATCTAGATGTTGGAGAAGCCCAGATAATCTAGCGCTGATTAGTAATGCCACCCAGAAGGCAATCAACGTCGAGGCTTACAACTGCGAGCCTTGGGCAAAATCCAAGGACGCAGCGGTGTTTCTTCGTGGGCTCACTGAATATCCTGTGCAGACGTGCAACCCGAACCTAATGAAACCTGTACATAATTATGCAAAGGTGATCCATAATGATTTCAAAATGATGTTAGGAGAAAGTTTTCGAACAATGTATGATACGTTAACAGCTTCCTTGTTTCCAAACACTACAAGAGGGATATTAATTTATGCAAAAAGAATTTGACCAAGGCACTCACATGATCACATCCAAGAGAGTATCTCTGAGTTTCATCTTGACAGACCCACTTTATAAATTAGCAGTTTTCCCATGTAGCCAGCTGGTAAATCTTCCAATGCGCTGCCCTTCTCCGCTTGAATTCTTCCCAACTTGTGACCATGGGTAGCAATTTCTTTTCCCTTTGAAGAAGCCAGTCTTCTGATGGCTGGCAAAGAAGGCGGAAATTGGAAAAGCAACATCTGCTCTTCTTCCATATGCTTCTGTCAAGGTTAAGACACATAATTAACATTTATAAAAATCTTTCCTTTCTGCAACAAGCCACTCTAACAATTTAAAACAATCTAACACCAACCATCAGCCCAAGATCTATAACGGAGTTTACTCTGCTTTCCTCGTCATCTAGGTCTCCAGAAGCATCAGACTCCTGCCCATGAGGTTCTGCAAATGTATTGTATTATATGTGTAAAAATATCTTCTTTTTTTAAAAAAAAACAGCTTTAGTCCTCTATTTGCAGTTTATAAATACCAAGATCTCTAGAAGATGGCCGCCATTTGAGAGGTAGAGTTACAGCGTAGTAACTGTAACAGTCCTGCAAGTATCACGGAGAAATAAGCCAGACGGACAAGCTAAAATGAAATAAAGATAGCACAAGTAGCTCAAGAAATGAAAAAATATAAGACAACTTACCCATGGTTCAATAAATTCCTTTTTATTTGCTCTATGTGCATCCGAAGCTGTAGAAGTATCCACGGAAGTTTCAAATGTCTCTGGTTCTATCATTATAGACACAATCCAAAATACCAATAATGATCAGTTAGAGGGATAATATTATATTTCATAATATACCAAAAGGCAATGACTTGTTAAATTGACAAACCAGTATCATTTCTTTTCACGGGACTGGAGCCTCCCTAGTTTTCAAGTGATTTCTCAGGTGTTGATTGACTGCCATAACCAAATGAAACTTGCAATGGCACCACTAAAGATATACCACAGAAGAATGGGGAGTAAAGAACCTTTCACTACATGGATACCCTTTCAAGCAATACAAGCAAGTGAACATCATTCACAATTTCACAAATACAACTTGTAAAAAATAACTGCTATTTTAATTTTGTGTGAACAATTTTTTTCATATTTCTGCCAATTTGATGGAATCTTTGAAACATTACCAGACAAAGGACACAAGTATGGTTAAATAATGAGCAAAATGACATTGCTTTCACTGACAAAATCATGTAGCTTGGATGATAGAATCCACCTCAAGGAAAAGTAGATATGAAATCTACTTTTTTATCAGATAACAGAGTTTTTTTCCACTTCTATATGCAATTTACTTTTTTTATTACTTACATGTGAGAGGCTGGCTATGATTGAGGAGCTCACTCCTTGACCACTAGCGCAATTATTCAGCAGACGTTGAAGTTTACATTTGTTATATAAAGGTTCAGTTTAAGATATTAGGATGTATAAAGTATGATTAAGGGATGAGAGGAAAAAAACCCTAAGTAAACCTCATCCAATGATGCATATACAGAAGAATGCCTCCCTTAATTACAATACTTCAAATTGAAAGATTCTTGTAGTAAAATTGCACTGTCA
>JAURVB010014633.1:0-10311 GCA_033002965.1 Piper betle | reverse complement strand
TCAACGTCGCCGGCCACAAGCTTCACCCTCCACCAGCTGCAAGACATCCCCGACTCACTCCCCGGCCTCGCCGCGGTCGCGCTCGGCGACGTCGCCGCCGTGCTGCCCTGCCTGAGGCAGAACGCGGAGGCGAACGGTCTGGGCGAGCGAGTGGAGGTGCGAGAGCTGGTGTGGGGATCGGAGGTGGCCGACATCGGGAGAGTGGACTTGGTGCTCATGTCCAACGTCATCTACGATCCGGATGAGATGTGTGGGCTGGCCAAGACGCTCAGCGGTGTGCCATGTTGGGACTGGTATCTGGTCGGCAGCCGAGGTTCGGGTTAGTACTTGGGAGTGCTTGGAGGTGTTGACAAGGGAAGTTTCAATGTGCTAGAGCAGCCACTGGGGGAAGGAGTAGAGGAGGAGCTTCTATTCTCCGTTTTTGTCCTTGAGCTCCAATGCTAAGAATGGTATGATAGAAGATGAATGAAAGCACCAAGTACACCCTGTACAACATCACATTTTGCAACATATGCCATGCATATATTGCTAACTTCTCGCATCGTTTTTGCAACTCCTCCCTTGCACAAGCACATGCTGCTAAATTCTACAATAGACTATACATATTAATCTAGCTTCAACCTGTTAGGAAGTGTGTTACCTACATGAGAGACCAAGAAAATCTAGATGTTGGAGAAGCCCAGATAATCTAGCGCTGATTAGTAATGCCACCCAGAAGGCAATCAACGTCGAGGCTTACAACTGCGAGCCTTGGGCAAAATCCAAGGACGCAGCGGTGTTCTCGTCGTGGGCTCACTGAAATATCCTGTGCAGACGTGCAACCCGAACCTAATGAAACCTGTACATAATTATGCAAAGGTGATCCATAATGATTTCAAAATGATGTTGGGAGAAAGTTTTCGAACAATGTATGATACGTTAACAGCTTCCTTGTTTCCAAACACTACAAGAGGGATATTAATTTATGCAAAAAGAATTTGACCAAGGCACTCACATGATCACATCCAAGAGAGTATCTCTGAGTTTCATCTTGACAGACCCACTTTATAAATTAGCAGTTTTCCCATGTAGCCAGCTGGTAAATCTTCCAATGCGCTGCCCTTCTCCGCTTGAATTCTTCCCAACTTGTGACCATGGGTAGCAATTTCTTTTCCCTTTGAAGAAGCCAGTCTTCTGATGGCTGGCAAAGAAGGCGGAAATTGGAAAAGCAACATCTGCTCTTCTTCCATATGCTTCTGTCAAGGTAAAGACACATAATTAACATTTATAAAAATCTTTCCTTTCTGCAACAAGCCACTCTAACAATTTAAAACAATCTAACACCGGCCATCAGCCCAAGATCTATAACGGAGTTTACTCTGCTTTCCTCGTCATCTAGGTCTCCAGAAGCATCAGACTCCTGCCCATGAGGTTCTGCAAATGTATTGTATTATATGTGTAAAAATATCTTCTTTTTTTAAAAAAAACAGCTTTAGTCCTCTATTTGCAGTTTATAAATACCAAGATCTCTAGAAGATGGCCGCCATTTGAGAGGTAGAGTTACAGCGTAGTAACTGTAACAGTCCTGCAAGTATCACGGAGAAATAAGCCAGACGGACAAGCTAAAATGAAATAAAGATAGCACAAGTAGCTCAAGAAATGAAAAAATAAAGTCAACTTACCCATGGTTCAATAAATTCCTTTTATTTGCTCTATGTGCATCCGAAGATGTAGAAGTATCCACGGAAGTTTCAAATGTCTCTGGTTCTATCATTATAGACACAATCCAAAATACCAATAATGATCAGTTAGAGGGATAATATTATATTTCATAATATACCAAAAGGCAATGACTTGTTAAATTGACAAACCAGTATCATTTCTTTTCACGGGACTGGAGCCTCCCTAGTTTTCAAGTGATTTCTCAGGTGTTGATTGACTGCCATAACCAAATGAAACTTGCAATGGCACCACTAAAGATATACCACAGAAGAATGGGGAGTAAAGAACCTTTCACTACATGGATACCCTTTCAAGCAATACAAGCAAGTGAACATCATTCACAATTTCACAAATACAACTTGTTAAAAATAACTGCTATTTTAATTTTGTGTGAACAATTTTTTTCATATTTCTGCCAATTTGATGGAATCTTTGAAACATTACCAGACAAAGGACACAAGTATGGTTAAATAATGAGCAAAATGACATTGCTTTCACTGACAAAATCATGTAGCTTGGATGATAGAATCCACCTCAAGGAAAAGTAGATATGAAATCTACTTTTTTATCAGATAACAGACGTTTTTTTCCACTTCTATATGCAATTTACTTTTTTTATTACTTACATGTGAGAGGCTGGCTATGATTGAGGAGCTCACTCCTTGACCACTAGCGCAATTATTCAGCAGACGTTGAAGTTTACATTTGTTATATAAAGGTTCAGTTTAAGATATTAGGATGTATAAAGTATGATTAAGGGATGAGAGGAAAAAAACCCTCAGTAAACCTCATCCAATGATGCATATACAGAAGAATGCCTCCCTTAATTACAATACTTCAAATTGAAAGATTCTTGTAGTAAAATCCAAGTCCAAAATCCATCATTCCATAACAATACGAACAACCTTTTCAAAAGGTGGTTCCAAATTTCCTCAATTCGAAACAGAAAAAAATTTAGAAATGGGACAAAAATAATTGACCAGAATCCATTCTCAATTAACGGTGCAGTCATCATCTGAACAGTTGAGGAAAAGTAAATTGGGCATAACATAGTACCAAATTAACTTTCAACCTCACAGTATAAAATGGTTATTTGTGATAAAAACGACAATTAGCACTCCTCTATAGGCAGAATAGATACGATCATTCTATCTTCCATCCTTGAGTTCTCAACTTGGTAATGATGTTAATTTTGTAAACTGAACCATATATACATATACTGATTTGACCATGTGAAAATTTTCTTTCAATTTTGAATTCGCATATTCATGTGTTTTTTGTTATTGCAATAAACAGTAATGCAACATTCGAGTAGAAAATTGCACTGTCAAAGACACATTGTTCTATTTATAAATGTGTACTGGCATATAGCACGTTACCATGCAAAATTACTGATAAAGTTTGGTGAACACCATAGGGGCTAAGGCACTCACTAAAACTCTCCAAACATGACTTCAAAAAAAATGTGAACATTAAAACTTAACATAAGGTGAATATTTGTTTTAAAAATCCTAGGCTTTCCTTTTCTACAAATAACAATGTGTTCTATTCTACAAATCCATCTTCCATCCATAGAAGCCAAATACCTTGTTCATACTCGACCACAAAGAATGATACTTATAATCCGAATCCACTTCACCAAAAATTTTTTGTGAAACTTAGCTGTTGGCGTGCACAATTTTCAACAATAAGATTTAATACAAAATCCTTTATTTTTTTCAAGCAATTACAGTGTTTCAAGAAAGGCAAGGACCACATTGGAGAGTTGGAAAAAGGATTTGAAGAATCTCTACTTACATTATTTTCCTCTAATTCAACATCAGCTCATATAATTCGAATCAAGATAAAGAACAACTAATAGAAGTAAACTGTTGGCCAAAAATCTGCAACTTTGTAAGACATGGAGACAAAAAACTCTAAAAATTACTAAGAGCAACATTGGATGGCACCTTCAACCCAACGTGATATTAAGGGTCCATTTGGTGGCATGAAAATAACGTAAATAAAAAAAAATCATATGAAATGGAAATGCAATGAGTTGAAATGACATAAAAAATTTAAAAATTTCCCTTATTTGGATAGTAGGAAAATAAGATGAAAATAAAATATTCCTTCCCACTTGCATTTGCATGTGCCTCCCAAAGTTTCCCACAATTTCTTTTGTTTTTCAGAAGATAATGTTCCTTTGGAAAATTTTTATATAGAATTATTTTAATTGAAGTTGAAATTTCTTTTAACTAAATTTCAAGACATCCAAACTCAAGAAAATGTGTGACATTCAAATTTACATTTCTTTCATGCAATTTCATGACAACCAAGCACACCCTAAGCAATAACTACTTAGGGTTTTCTCTTTCACAGCCGCACTACCCCCAAAGCCCACCAAAGTAATTAAAAAAAAAGAGTGTGAAAGAGATAAAAGCAATTCAAAAAAGAAAAAAAGAAAAAAGAAAATAAAGAAGAAAGAAGAAATACATACCTTTACAAGCTTTTGCCATTCTATTTCATCTTCCACCTGAGTTACTTCACTACAAAACCAATATTAAAAAAATTAAAAAGAAACATCAGGGAGAAGGCTTATGATAGTTCCCTAACGATGACATTAATAATCCTACCGATCTTGAGGGAGTTATTAGAAGTAATAATTATTAATTTTCTATTAACTATGTTGTAGAAATAACTAACCGAAATTGCAAGGATTATCAATTTCTATCAGTACGATACATAATTAGCCTGAAAGAAAAACAGAAACGAGAGAAAGCTATCGGAAGCTAATTTGCGAGGGCCAACCTTGGGCTTGAACTTCGCCTGCAAAAGAAACAAAAAAATCACTATAAAGCGAAACCAATTAACGTAAAAGGGATGAATTACCAAACAACGGTAAGAATAGAGAGCAACCTTGCGGGAAGATGTAGGGCCGCAGGGGTGCGACTAGAAGTGGCCTTCTCCATGGCAGACAGTCACGCCAGAGTTGCAGAAAAAGGGTAGGATTGGGGGTATTCGGTGTATGGCGCGGAGGGAGAGGATTAGAAGAAGTCGTCGACGGGAAAGCTGTTGGCGGGTAACTCCGCGACTCCGTTGAAACGGCGTTTGACTGATAACGGGCGCAGTTTCATCACACTTCACAGAGTTCAGAAGTCTGCTCCTCGGGACTTTATAAAATTAATTAATTAAATCCGCTAAGTATTCTTATTTATAACTATTAAATTCGTTAAAAAATATTTTTAATTAATTTATTACAAATATATTTAATTAGTTAAAAACTGATAAGTTTCATGAGAGAGTTCTAACCTCCCTGGAACTTTAGAAATTGTCTAGTTGTAATACCTCAAATCCGGTTCATGCTCGTGAACCGAACTGGCATCTTACAGGCCCCGATTAGGTTAGCTAACCCGAACCTAATTTATGCGAATTCAATCTCGGCGTCTTAAGATAAAGATATAACTCGCAATGCATTTATGAATGTATAAATCTTAATATAATACTACATGAATGACATGTAATTCAAGCACATACTAATACAATTACGATTAAACTCAATAAAAATTCTAAAATAAAACAGACAGAGTCTCCCCTAAAAGTGCAATTAGGGTCCACACTGTCAAAATAATATATACCAATATATATATATATATATATATATATATATGCATATATCAACAATTTTATTAACACACCATCTAATATACTATATATTCATTACAGAACTTAGGCCACACTTCTACTACGCACTCTGATCACATCTCACCTTTTGTCATCATGTCATAACATCATATCATTTCATTTAATCATATCCTATCATGTCTTAGCATTTCACATCATTCACAATATAATAGGATCATAAATAAAGTATTAACCACTCTATCGACTGACATGTGTACAAGCGACAATAATGCTCCTCCGTCCAAGCTGGCTCCTCCAACTCATGATTATTACTTACATATAGTATAAAAATACGTTAGTAACAAGTATTACTGGTCTGAAAAATAAAATAACTATAACAAGCTGGCTATGAGAGCAAACTCTCATATGAAAGAAAACATCATATACTCCACATGAACACTCAGAAGGGCACTACTAAGGAGCCACTGGGCTACAGGCCCGGTAGCATCCCGATCTATTTGGTATTGTGCTACTCTCAGCACTTCTTTTTAAGTACTTCGCATCTTTTATCCTAAGCCCTCTTCGAACCTCCATATCTCTCCTGGCCTTGAGAATGAAAGCCGAGTACTCTCAGGTAGTCACCTTTAGTACCCTTTGAACCACAAGTCCGGACATACGCTGTACTAAATAGTACTCGTTAACCTCCATGTTCTCCGGGTGTGAGGAACTTAAATGCAGAGTTGTCAGGATCCCTCGGGAATGGAACAGTCTGCTGCCACTAATCCAGACTATCACGGCATCCGCTCATGGTACGTGCAATCGGTTTCTCCATCTCTCGTCTCACTGAAAACGCGAAAACTACATATATATATATATATATATATATATATATATATATATAGGGTTGGGTAGGGATTTATATAATAGGCCCGAAGGCAACTTGTGGTGAATCTTATTTTCGAAATCATCCTCGAGGGATCTCATCCTCGAGGGGTTATTAATCCAGAAATCTGTTTGGCTAGATGGCATGAGTTAAGTGGGATCCAATAAAATGTCATTTAACCCATCTTGCAAATGATAAGATAAACATACAATAGAAAGATGTAAAATAGAGTCGAGTCCTAAACGGACCTTGTAGAAGCTCCAAGCGTGGCATCGCACCTAGGCGGCGAGCTCCTACTCCGTACATACACATCAAAACTAAATACTAACGCCTGCTAACTAAATGATGCATCAAACTCAATGCACCTCAATCAACAATCAAATAATCATACTTATGAAAATAATTCTAACTAACCCTATTCATACCGATTTTACTGTGTTTTTCTAAGTTACGTGGTGGTCACTTATCATGCTCAGACTAGATCTACCTCATTAAATCACATACTATTCATTCTTAATTAATTACATCATGCAATCATCATTTCATTCACAATTAAGCATTAATCACATCAATAAACTAGCCCTAGCATGTTGTGCTAATAATCATCAAGTTTGAATTATAAATTTGGAGGTAATTATACCTCACGTCATCGGCAATCGCCGACGACTAGGGTTTCGTCGCGCATCTTGGAACTCGAATTTGGTGCTCATCAACGTCCAAAGTTCAATCGGGATCGACTGGATGAGCTCCGCGGAAGATCTGGCGAACTCCAGTGAATCCGGTTTTCCGGCAAGTTCTAACAGTTTTCCGGCGGCTTTAGTGGTTTTCCGGCGCCTCTCCGGCGGTTTCCGGCAACGGTCGCCGGTGAGCCCGACGCATCAACGACATCAACATGGCCAATAGAGGTGACGGCTCGCCGGAAAATGCCTAAAACAGAGCGGCGGCAATGGGGGACTCGATCCGGCCAGCCTGGGCAGTGACGACCTCCGCTCTAGTTAGGAAGGGTCACTGGGTGGTCGAGGGTGCTGAGGTGACCACTTGATTGTGGCGGCGACGGTCGCCGGCGGCGAAATCGGCGATGCAACCAAAATGTAGCCGCGACGCTAAGTGAGGCGATTCCGGCGTCATGGCGGCCTGGCAGCGGCCGGGGCTGGTCAGGGTGGCACGACAACGCAGTGGCGGGGCTAGGCAGCGTCGATTGGTGGCCAGGCGGTATCGACAGCGGCAGCGGCGATGGGGCAAGGGTTTGGGCGAGGAAGAAGAGAAGATCAGGGGTGTTTGGTGGCAAACTCGTAAATAAGATTTGACTCGTCTTCGGCTTGAGTCAAGAATAATAACTAAGTCGTATTAAATCCTTAAAAAATCCATAAAAATCGGAAAAAATCGCGTAAAATCAAATAAACACCAAAACATCATAATGATATGCTCTAGAACTATCAACCCACCCAACTGCCCGTAACGCGTCCTAACATGGTAAATAGTCTAAAACTAATTCTATGGTCCACTATATATAAAAATAAAAAAAACAACTGGCATACTCTTATATATTTTGATAACTCATTCTGTTCTGCTATATTCATGACGTTATCATCATATATTTGGGTACACATGACCCTCATAGCTCATACACGCAACTAACGTTGGCTCAGTACACGTGTTCTGAAATTAACTCGACTCGAAAATAACGGTCGAACCGACCGGTTCTGAATATAAAAACCTGACTCAAATCATGGGTTTTACACTAGTACTCTTGTTAATTACAAATATATTCTAACCACTCAATCATTATAAATTAAAAATAATTTTTAATTAATTTGATAGTTATAAATAAGAATATTTAGCAGTTTTAAAATTCAAAATTGGAATTTTTCTTCTTATTTGCTGACCATACAGTTTGTAATTGTCTCGAGGGCTTTGTACTATAAATAAAATAAATAAATAATTTAAAATTGAGAGAAAATTTTACTTATAAGTTTATATACATAGGAAAAAAATCTCATGCCGATGCCTGATTCCGCTGTAGAGCCCGAATCGGTTGTTGGGTAAAAAATTATTGTAAGGTAGAAGCATTGGTGTGAAAAAACACCTTTATTTTTAGTGGCTACCATCTCGACCGTTAGCCAAATCTAGCCATGTATAACCAGATCACCAACTGGCAATTGGGAAAATAGTAGAAAAAGTTCTTTTTACTTAAAGATCTAATTTGGGCTGTTCGGACGGCTCAAATTAGCCATGGCGCGATGCAACTACCCTATATAATAATAATAATAATAATAATAATAATAATAATAATAATAATAATAATAATAATAATTGCTATTTATACTATCTCTTTTTTTTAAAAAAAGTTTGGTCCAGACCTCTACTTTTTTATACAAGAAAAGAAGCCTCTCCCTTCTTCATATCTTTTTTGATAATTTAAAATTAATAAGGTATCTTTTATAACAAAAATTAAAAAATTAAAGAGAGGGTGGCAATTCTATCCACTTTCCCGGCCTCAAAAGTTAATCATCCATGAATAAAACGCTATGAATCTTATTATTGATGCGATTATTTTAGAATTATAATTTTTTGCTCATATTTCTATTCTATTTTTTGTTTACCATAAAAAATATTTCAAATGCACAGTTATCGAAAGATATTCATTAACTTCCAACCTTGTGAACAAAAATTGCTCATAGTACTTCTAAACAAATTTTATGAAGGCTATTGTCTTTAAGAAAAAAATATCCTTTGAATGTTTTGGATATTTTTCATTCATAATGATGAATATCAATACCTTAATTTTATATAGTAATTTTATATAGCTATTTGTTTGGGAGCGGGATTGTCGCCCCTGAGGTTCAGTCTTCCTTTCGGGTTAGATAGTGGTTCAGTGAGACTAAATATGCCATTGTTGCACAAAGAAATCGTGCTAGTTAAATAAAAATAATGTTGCGAGCAAGGAATAAATGCCCAAGATTTGTACATGGTTCCTTATGATTCCATTTGAATCACTAAGTTAGTCTACGATGAGATTGTTACTTACAATTCACTATTTTTTCTTTGATTTTATACTTATACAAAATAGTGAATTCTGTCATTTTTTATTTGATCTGTCTTTGATAGCTTTGACTCTAATGCCCTGGTTCGTCTCTTTCTGGTCTTTAAATCTTAAAAATAACTCTACCACTGCGTTTAAAGCATCAAAAAATAGTGGGATAGCAAGTTTTGCTTCCATCTGAGGTCCAAAAGGCTTTCAAATTATTTTCTATAGTGATAATGTACTAAATTAGACCACTTTGGGTTGGTTCAGAACAAATAAATGTTTGACTAGGCCATTTGGCAGATGCAGGAAAGGAACTTTCTGGGTGTGGCAGGCTACAGGTGGTGTGTGGCACAGTGATTGAAATTTGGACCACGAATGGGTCTATGGACGTGATCGCAGGCTTGTGTCTCAGGCGATCAGTTCGTCGGTAGTTTCTCAGGTCACAGACACGAAGAAACTTGCGCACGATCAATAGAAAACGGGCCCAAACGGTTAACTACGGCGACAGTGCAACGCTAACTTCGAGGCTCTGTTGACAGCATTTTCGATGGCTGAGGCTGGCAGCGATCACCCATATTGGTAGATTTCTGACTGGTGAGATGTATGAAGGTGGTCCGACGATCTTTGACGGCATTGGAGGGTGACAATGATATTGGAAAGTTTTGGCGAAATTGGTTTTTAGTCGAGTTCTGTTACTATTTTCTGGTAAAGGTAATTGCTTAATGCAGCCGTACTCGATTTGGATTTGTACCCAGTGACAAGGGCGATTGATTGGAGGCAGCAGTTTGTCTTACAGTGGCTCCAATCAATTGGACAAAGTCTGAGAAGTTGGCCTCGTGCTGCTCTCACACTGCTCCAGCAGACCTCTTTTGGGTGACTTTTTGGGCGAAACTGGCTTACTCTCTAGTGGATCTCGGTCGGGATTTGTTCTCTATATTAAGGGGAGCCGGTGTGGCAGTAATGGTGTGGCCAGAGATGGCTTGACCTAGTCGGACAAACGTTTGCAAATCTGTGGCTTTCTATTCTTTCCTTGCTCCGATCAACAACTTCCTTTCAAAATTTTGGTGGCGGTGGCAACAAACTTCGGCAGAACTCC
>JAURVB010014632.1:0-12074 GCA_033002965.1 Piper betle | reverse complement strand
TCTCATAACTCAAACATACCAAAACTCCAAATGATCAGAAATATTTAAGTGGAAAAAATTGATCACTTTCTTACTTTTTATCTTCATCACTTTCAATCTTTCCGAAAACTGAAGTAGAAAATTTATTTATTAAGAATAAATATTGTATTAAAAAATTACAAATATATAAATAATTATACTTTAAAAAGATTCAATGTATATACCTTTCATGGTGATAATAAGGGTTCTCCCTTTCTCCAACCGGATAAACATCCTCGCCCTTAACAGATTATTCATCACAGAACGGGTGAGGTAGGTTTCTTTGTCCATTTGGATGATATATGAAACGAAATTATTTGAAGAATAATATAAAGCTTAGTTACGTATATGTACTTATAATGCAGTAACAATTGAAAGAGACCCATCAATATTTAATAACTACGATCATTTTTATTATCTTATTTTCGAACAATATTCAAATTTTATTATGAAAATTTTCTATTATTATTTATTAAAAATCCTTGAATTTCCTTTCTAAATAATAATAATAATGGAAATTACATAGGTACATATTATTTTATTCAGAGATTATAATATATGTATGTAGATCAATATCATTTTGGTCGGGGACGTTCTCACTTAAAAAGGGTCAATTCATAGTGTGTCACCGATGGCTAATTCTAAAAGCAAAAAGACAAAAGACTTTACATGGTGTGTCATTATCAAGTAAGTACTCTTGCATGCCAAGCTAGGGTACGCATGGTAACGCTAGTACGTAATTTGAAGCCGTTTATATCTCTTGTGTTATTTTTTTAGTTTTGCAGTAACGTTACAATGAACAAAAAGTTATTAAATATTAATTACTTGTATGAGAAAGATGTGTCATTAATTCAAAAATCGTCCTTATACATACATACTAATTAATTATACATATATATATATATATATATATATATATGGCTTGGCAAAAATGGCCAAACAAGTAGGTAGATCAAATATCTGGGAAGTCTGGCATACCACCATATATTGAAACAGGGAAGAAAGAGGTGTGGTTTTAGTGTCAGAAAAGCCAGACAAGGAATGAGGCTGTAAAGCTGTCGATTTCTGTCATTTGTCGCGTAAGTCTTTCACTTAAGTAGCCACACCACCGACTTCCTGCATTGTAAAAACTAAGAAGTAAGGATCAACAAGAGAGTATGCCCAATGGGTTGAGCAATTACACCATATTGGGAAGCCTGGTATACAACCATTTCTTGTCCTATGTGCTAGAATGATAAAAGCTGCCGCCTGGTAATGGGTGCTTGGCCTGGGTGCAATGAACGTTTATTTTCTGCTTTCTATAGAATACTTTTATTTTTCAGGTTATCACTCATTGATCCCTCCTAATTCCTTACCGATATTGTTTTACTTGTTGCTGTATTTTACATTTAGCAATATTTTGTTTTGAAGGATATTAACTTTTGAATGATTGCATGTCTTTGCTTAAATAGATATAAAAGAAATTGCAGATAAGAGACTAATTTGTCCACGTCCATACATACCATATACCACTTGCAAAGCAAACTGGAAATGGGATTTAGTTTTTCGACGACCAAAAGGCTAATAATTGTCTGGTCGTCCATCGATGGTTCTTTTCTACTTTCGGCCACTGATCTCACTGGGCAGCTTAGGAGGTGTCTGTAACGCTTAACACTCAAAATAGTAATTTACAGTGGTACCCCGAAACTGTGACAGTATGTCTTTTTTAATTTTTTTGGAGGCAATCGCTCATAGGAAATGTTCGAAATAAGCCACCGGCATTGTTCATTATTTCTGCGCAGGGATTTCGAAATTATTATGGACTCTCATACCTCTCTTCAATTTGCTATAGACAAATATTTTATCACATTTAGTAGCTAATATTTTATGCCTAAGTGAGAAGCAGCCTTTTATATTGAGATCACCCTACTTGCACCCGCCCACCTCATCCAATCTCTCCGGCGATAGTTCTGTAATCCTTCTCTGGGCGCTCGACTCAATCTGCCCACCTTAAGGGCGCTAGTTCAATTACTCAGAGGTATGCCCGAAAATGTTCGTCTCATCCTTGTTTTACATTAAAAAAAACATCTTAACAAAAAGGAGGGGAAAATATTTGTTTATATTCTAAACATTGTTAAACGTCTAATCGGCAAAATTGTTTTCTTTTTTTAGTTGTTAAAGGGAAACAGTGATGGTGCTAACATTGTTTAGTTCTAGGCTTCATCCAGGTTTCCTTACAATTTGTATTGTGTATACATCATTCTCTGTAATACTCCACATCCTTCTTTTTACTTCTGTTAAAGTTTGTGCCTTCATTTCCGGTGCATCCCAGGATCTGTCTATTGTTTCTTTTACCTCACAATTTGTTAACGACGAAGACCTCATTGCCATGCCAATCATACAGGCACACACTCTCCCTCTCACTTTTATTATCTTTCTTTTTTTTTTTTGACTCCCCTATCTTGACTGTTCTTCTACCAACTCCTTCACATCCCGTTTAGCGCTCTTCACCGAGCTAGCAGAGAAATGTTATTCACCTCATGTGTTTCTTGTCACAATTGCACTCTGAAGCCTTTGTTGGCAAAATAGTTTATATAATCCAACTTTTCTTTATTTATAGTTGAGGGTGGGAGCTTGTGCCATCATTATGATTCATTGATTACTTTGTCATATTTCACTCTTACGTGGTCTTAGGTCTAGTGGTTATATATATATACACGCTCTTGTATGATGCTCATATATATTTATTTTGGCAACCAAAGATCGTTGATGAGTTAATTTTATTTCTGTTTGTTAAGTTTTAGATTGTGTTTGTATCAGGATTTGCTGCTAACTTTAGCAAAAACACAACAAGAAGAGGTTCATGGCTCACATTTTTTAGTACATGGCCTAATCCTGGTTTCTATCTTTTTTTTTTGTGATTTATGATTTTTCATGTATATCGATCTATAATATTGCTCATCGTTCTAGTTGCTTCCTTTGAAATAAACATACCATCTCCTCGATCAAAAGTTAAAGCTTGTGCCTTAATATCTCAGTGCAGCATAGAATCTTTTTATATTTTTCTTTTTGCCTCACAATCTTTTAAGGTTTCCCTATCTCATCAAGAGAGCATCACTACCACGTCTCTCTCTCTCTTTCTTTCTTCATTTTGCTCCCCTTTCTTGCATGTTGTTCTCACATTCTGTTGAGTAGTGTACCCCAAGCTAGCTGAGAAAGGTCATTCATTTTGTATTTCATGAGTTTCTTGTCACGCTAATATCTGAAACCTCTCTTGGCAAAATAGTTTAAATGAACAAATTTTTCTGTATTTGTAATTAAAACTTTAATTTTTTTTTCATATTTTTGAAAGAGTTGAGGGCTGGAGCTTGTGCCTTTATTATGATTCATCAATTAATTTGTCATGTGCGCCATTCTACTCATTCCATGGTGTTAGGTCTGCTGTACATGGTAATATCTAAATTCGTAGTGTAATGCTCATATTTATTTGGCAACAAAATTAGGTGTTGATTCATTAATTGGTTTAATTTCTTGTGAACTTATTAGCCTATGTTTATTTAAAAGAATTTCTTATCCAAGTAGCCTGGAGTGTTTTTATCCTCATTAATATTTCATTTGTCAATTCAGGATTTACTGCAAAAAGCCTGAAGACAAATCCCAGGAAATGTATCATTTCAAGTCGCGACGCATGCCTAATGAATAGTGTAGTCCCTACAAACAAGGGACTGTTTGAGGTATCAATGCAAGCTGGGAAGCATGGTATAGGAGGTGATATGGGAAAGGATGGTTTTTAGTTTTATAATCACGAGAAGAAAATATTTAATATTGAGGAAGAAAAGCTGAGCTCATATATCGCTGGAATGGTTAGCTTGGAACATCGTGGTGAAGACTACTCAAACTTGCCACCAGTAGTGCCATATCCGATGGTATTTTGGGATCTTGACGAATCCTATAAAGTTGTGTACGATCATCTGGCGCAGCTTGCACGCTATTCTCTTCCCACGGATAGAATAACTATTGAAAACCAAGTTGGGAGCATTAGTACTACCCGGCACTATTTTTCATTCCCTCGGCAACCATGTTGCCTGGTTGGGAATGTCCTTCCCTTCAAAAGTACGTGCGCAACAAAATTATTATTTGCTATGATCCTCTTATGAAAGATCTGCAATGGGCTAACTATTTATCCAAGAGGAGTGAAGAAACATTCGTTAGAACTGAAAATGGAAGTCTAGAAAATTTATATCAAGCGTTATGTCGAGGTCGAGGACATTTTTCAGGGTTGAAAAGGATAAGACATTAGTCTTACCTATTCCGGGTATGGTTTAAATTTATAAAATTTAATTCTTTTAATATTTAAATATTCGTTTAATAATATAAATTTTTAATTTGCAGTGTTCACTAAAAACACATGGTAAAATTAACAAGCAGCTCTTAGAAAAATAAAATGGTTCCCATGGGTAAAGAAAACACAAGCTGCTTGTTAATTTATAACAAGCAACTTGTGTTAATTTGTTTTCTTTTACCCATGGGAAACCTTTTTCTTTTTATAAGAGCTACTTGTTAATTTTACAATGTGTTTTTAGTGAACACTTCTAATTAAAATTTTATTTTATTAAACAAATATTTATATATTAAAAGAATTAAATTTTATAAATTTAAATCGTACCCGGAATAGGTAAGACCAATATCTTATCCTCTTCAGCCCTAAAAAATGTCCTCGCCCTCAACAAATCGCTTGATATAAAATCTTCAAGGCTCTAATTTTTACTTTTAACGAATGATTCTTCAAGCCTCTAGGATAAATAGTTAGCCCACTGTAGATCTTTCACAGGAGGATCATAGCAAATGATAATTTTGTTGTGCACGTACTCTCGAAGGGAAGGAGATTCCCAACCCGACAACATGGTTGCAGAAGGAATGAACAATAGTGCCAGGGTAGTACCAATGCTGTCAACTTGGTTTTCAATAGTTATTCGATCCGTAGGAAGAGAATACGTGCAAGTTGCGCCTTCAGATGATCATACACAACTTTATAGGGTTCGTCAACATCCTAAAATACCATCGGACATGGCACTACTGGTGGCAAGTCTGAGTAGTATTTACCACGACATTCCAAGCTAACCATTCCAGCGATATATGAGCTCAGTTTTTCTTCCTCAATATTCAATATTTTCTTCTCAGTGATTATAAAACTTAAAGACCATCCTCTCCCATATCACCACCTATACCATGCTTCCGAGCTTTGCATTGATACCTCAAACAGTCCCATGTTTGTAGGGACCACAGTATTCATTAGGCATGCGTCGTGACTTGAAATGATACATTTCCTGGGATTTGTCTTTAGGCTTTTTACAGTAAATCCTGTATTGACAAATGAAATATTAACGAGGATAAAAACACTCCCGGCTCCTTGGATAAGAAATCATTTTAAATAAACACAGGCTAATAATTTCACAAGAAATTAAACCAATTCATGAATCAGCACCTAATTTTGTTGCCAAATAAATATGAGCATTATACTACGAATTTAGATATTACCATGTACAGCAGACCGAACACCATGGAATGAGTAGACTGGCGCACATGACAAATTAATTGATGAATCATAATAAAGGCACAAGCTCCAGCCCTCAACTCTTTCAAAAATATGAAAAAAAACTGACAGTTATAATTACAAATAAAGAAAATTTGTTTATGTAAACTATTTTGTCAAGAGAGGTTTCAGATATTAGCGTGACAAGAAACTCATGAAATACAAAATGAATGACTTTTCTCAGCTAGCTCGGGGAACACTACTCAACGGAATGTGAGAACAACATGCAAGAAAGGGGAGCAAAATGAAGAAAGAGAGAGAGAGACGAGGTAATGATGCACTCTTAATGAGAAAGGGAAACCTTAAAAGATTGTGAGGCAAAAAGAAAAAGATAAAAAGATTCTATGCTGCACTGAGATACTAAGGCAGAAGCTTTAACTTTTGATCGAGGAGATGGTATGTTTATTTCAAAGGAAGCAACCAGAACGACGAGCAATGTTATAGAACGATATACAAGCAAAATCTCAAATAATAAAAAAAATACATCTAAACCTGGATTAGGCCCAGTACTAAACAATGTGAGCCATGAACCTCTAGTTGTTGTGTTTTTGCCGAAGTTAGCAGCAAATCCTAATACAAACACAAACTAAAACTTGACAAACAGAAATAAAATTAACTCAGCACCGAACTTTGGCATATGAACATCACACAAGAGCGCGCGCGTGTATATATATATATATATATATATATATATCGGGTGATGATATGGTGCAATGCCCACCGTTGTCAACACACCATACGCTGCCAACTGTGGGCCGTTGGATCTAATCCAATGGCCCACAGCAGCCCTCCACACTCCCCCCACCCCCCACCCGACCCACCCACCCCACCTCCATTTCCATGCTCCGGTCGACCGCCGACAGCCCGCGGCCCCCACCACCACCCACAACCGACCCCCTACGACCGCCGGCCGCCACGCCTGGGCCCGCCCCCATCCGCCGCCCCCAGTCGTCCGCCGCCCCTCCCCCCTCCCATCCCCTCCCGCTCACACCCGCCGGCAGAGGGGAGGGCAGGCTGCGGCGGGTGGCAGCAAGGTGGGGGGCGAGGCGAGCAATGACGGCTAGGGCGGGGGCACCGTCGGTTGGGGTGGGAGGCGGGTGGGGCGGGGGGAAGAAATACGGGAGGCTAGTTTCGCAATAAAAATTAACTCAATCCCAAAAAGAGTCAAGTTTTTCATAACAAAATAATTTTTTAAAAAAATAATATAATTTCGCGATAAAAATTTCACTCGATTCTAACTCAAGTAAAGTTTTAATTACAAAATAAATTTTAAAAAATAAAAAATTCCATAATAAAAAATTGATTTTAAAAAATAATTTTAAAAAAAATAAAATAATTTTGTAATAAAAACTTAACTCGATCTCACATGAGTCAATTCTATGAAATAAATTTTAAAAAATATAAAATAATTTTGTAATAAAAACTTAACTTGATTCTGTGCTGGATCGAGTCAAGTTTTTATTTCAAAATAAATTTATTACAAAATAAATTAATTTGATCCGAGTTAGTATTACAAAATAATTTTTTTAAAAATAGAATAATTTCGTACTAAAAACTTTACTCTATCCTGACTCGAGTTAAAATAATTTATTACGGAATTATTTTATTTTTTTTAATATAACTAAAATTATTTTATATTTTGTTAAATTTATTTTATAGTATTGACTCGTGTCGGAATGAGTCAAGTTTTAATTAGAGTAAGGACCGAGTCAAGTTTTTGTTATAAAATTATTTTATTTCTTTTTAAATTTATTTTGTAAGAAAATTTTATTTTGTTATAAATTTATTTTAAAATAAAAACTTGACTCGATTCCACACAGAATCGAGTCAAGTTTTTATTACAAAATTATTTTATATATTTTTATAATTTATTTCATAGTATTGACTCATGTCGGATCGAGTTAAGTTTTTATTATAAAATTATTTTATTTTTTAAAATAATTATTTTTTAATAAATTTATTTTGTAATAAAAACTTAATTCGAGTTGAGGCAGAGGCAAGTTTTTATCACGGAATGATTTTATTTTTTTAAAATTTATTTTTAATTAAAACTTTACTTGAGTTAGGATCGAGTCAAGTTTTTATTACGAAATTATGTTATTTTTAAAAAAAATTATTTTGTAATAAAAATTTGACTCGTTCGGGACCGAGTTAAGTTTTTATTAGGAAACTATCCGCCCATGTTTCTTCCTCTCGCCCCACCCGCCTCCTGTCCCAGCTAGCGGTGCCCCTGGTCCAGCCACCGCTGTCGCCCTCCTCCCCCCCCTCGCCCAGCCGGGCCGGTAGATGGCTGGGGCAGGGGTTGCAAGGGGGTGGAGAAGAAATGGGCATGGGCGACGGGTGGGGCGGTGGCGAGGGCAGGCTGGCGGGGCAAGGGAAGGGGCAACCGGCGAGTGGGAGCTTGGTGGGGGTAGGGGAGGCCGACAAGGCGGGGCAGGGGGAGGCTGGCAGGCCGAGGGCAAGGGAGGTCGGCAGGCCAGGGTTGGCGGATGGGGGCGGGCCCAATCGGAGCGGCCAGCGGTCGTGGGGGGTCCTGAACCGACTCGAGAAATGTCACCGGCGACCTAACCATTCGCTAATCTACTGGGTTCGGTTAAGCCGACCCGAATCTGCCCTCGGCGTCTCAAGATGGAGATGCAAACATGAAATGCATGAATGGGAACAATTGGGTTCTAACGTGGTCCTACATGCATGCTATGATGTACAAGCAAAAACAAGACAAAACAATAAATGAGAAACTAAAAGAAAATATATACTACTACGTAAAAACTGACATAATTTACCCTAAAAGTGCAATAAAGGCCAACCTGTCCACCACAAAGGTATATAAATATTTTATCAAAATGCGACAAAACTTAAAAATCTACCACGACATTCCATTATTATCTCATTTGTTTTCATCTAAGCCAAGGCTGAACTCAAGGCTCCCTGCTCATTCACATCTATCCGTTCATTTCATAACATCCAATTCATCCAAACAAACACATCCAAATTATCATTCACATAGCATTAACATATCATTATTATACGTTACATGCGGTAGGTACATGTGTGTACGGTTCTGTGCTGCTCCTCCGCAGTCCCGACAACTTTCATTACTCGCAATCCTCACCTACATATATATAGAAAAACCGTCAGTAATGAGTGTTACCAGCCCAGAAAATAACTAATATCAATCTCGCACAAGAAAGCAAACTCTCCTGTTGAATGAAAACCATATACTTCCTCGAGAACTCTCATCAGGGCACATATGGGAGCCGTCGCCCTCGGGTCGATAGCGTCCCCCTTTCTTTCTCATTCTCATACCTTGGCCATTTCTCTATCGCTTCTCGCATCAAATCTCATTCCTTTTCGCCCTCTACACCTTCCATATTACTCGTGGCCTTGAGCACGAAGGCCGAGCACTCTCAGGCAGTCGCCTTTAGTACCCTTTGAAACCACAAGTCTAGACATGTGCTGCATTGCAGTACCCGTGAACCTCCACACTTCTCCGGGTTTGAGGAACTCAAAGGTAGAGTTGTCAGGATCCCTCAGGAATGAAACGGCCCGCACACCATTCCAGAGCCCACTATCGACTCACACGTGCCCGCTCGCGTAGCACAGTAGTCGGATTTCCCATCATTCAATCTCTCACTGAAAACGCGAAAACTATATATATATATATATAGGTCTAGGTTAGGATTTATACAATAGGCCCGAAGGCATCGTGAGCTGGATCTGGCGGTCCGGATGATGGGGGAAACGTCGGCGACGATGAGAGGGTGAGACTGGTGGTCACGGCGGCGGCGACGGCGACCGAACGGTGGCGGAATCCGGCTCGGAGTGGCGACGGCCAAGGCGGCTTCGTGGCATCGCGGCGGCACGCCGGCAGGCGATTGGTGGCCGAGGTCTGTCGGGACGGCACGACGACAGCGATGGTGATGATGGGCGGTTGGTTCCGGCAGCGGGGCGGCAGTCAACGGTGGTGGCGGCGACAAACAAAGTGGGTGGCGAGGGTTTTGGGAGGGGAAAGTGTCGGGGAAAGGAGAAAACACCCCAAATGGCAATTTCGTAAATAGGTATTGACTCGATTGCTACTCGAGTCAAAATAATAACTAGTTCGATAATAAATTCTAAAAAAATCTAAAAAAATATGGGAAAAATCCCATAAAATAAAATAAACACAACAACATCCAAATGACATGCTCTATAACTAATAACCCACCCAAATATAATCAAACGTGTCCTAATGCGTTATTCGGCCTAAAACTAATTTCCACGATCTACTACATATAAAAATAAAAAAATAACTTGCATACTCTCATATATTCTAGATAACTTGTTCTTCTCACCATCTTCATGACATCATCATCATATACTTCAGGTACGCCTGACCCTCATCGGTCATACACGCAACGGCTGGTCTCGGCTCAGCACGCATATTCTAAAACATACTCGACTCGAACTGACGTATGAACCGACTGGTTCATAAGCATAAAACCCTGACTTAGGTTGCGGGTTTTACACTTATATATATATATGATATATATATATATATATACTGTATCATATCATATATAGTCATATATCGGGCATGCTACAGTGCGCTGCCCTATATTGGCAGCGCATTGGCGCTGCCTATTGTGGACCGTTGGATGTAATCCAACGGTCCACAATCACCCTTAACCCCCCCCCACCATCACTTTCAGCCTCCGGCGCCGCCCCGCCGCCCGCCGTCGGCCCCCGCCGCCGCCGCCCTGTGCCCCCGTCCCGCCGCCCTCGCCCTTGCCCCCGCCCCGCCGCTGCCCCTGCCCCTGCCGGCTTCCCCTGCCCCCGCCCAGCCCTGCCCCGCCCCTGCCCCCGCACAGCCCGCCGGCCGCCCCAGCCCCCGCCCCCGCACCGCAGGCCGCCCCTGCCTCCGCCCCGCCGCTGCGCCCCTGCCCCCGCACCGCCGGCCTCCCCTGCCCCGCCCCCGCTGGCCGCCCCAGCCCCCTGGCCTACCCCAGTCACTGCCCCGCTGCCTTTGCCCCCGTCGGCGGCCGCAGCATCCGCCCCAACCCCGCCCGCCCCCCCCGCCCGCGGGTGGCCGGCGGCGAGGTCGCCGGCCGTCGGGTGGCCCGGCGAGAGAGAGCGGGATGGAACAGGGGAGGGTAAAAACGTAATAAAAACTTTACTCGGTCCCCGACTCGAGTTAATATTACGAAATAAATTTAAAAAATTATTTTTTTAATAAATACTTGATTTAATCTCGCACGAGATCGAGTTAATATTACGAAATAAATTAAAAAAATAAAATTTTTTTATAATAAATACTTGATTCGATCTCGCACGAGATCGAGTCAATATTACGAAATAAATAAAAAAATAAAATTTTTTATAATAAATATTTGATTCGATCTCGCACGAGATCGATTCAATATTACGAAATAAATTAAAAAAATAAAATTTTTTTATAATAAATACTTGATTCGATCTCGCACGAGATCGAGTCAATATTACGAAATAAATAAAAATGTAAAAATATTTTATAATAAATATTTGATTCGATCTCGCACGAGATCAATTCAATATTACGAAATAAATTTAAAAAATAAAATAATTTTGTAATAAAAACTTTATTCTGTCCCACACAAGACCGGCGCCGCATATTTCCCAGGAGGACCATCCAGCCCCGAGGCGGCGACAATGTTGGCGAACGCGAGTTAATATTACAAAATAAATTTTAAAAAATAAAATAATGTCATAAAAACTTGACTCGAGCGGGGGTGACCGAGTCAAGTGTTTTTTAAATTTATTTTATATTTCAAAATTATTTTATATTTTTTAAAATTTATTTCATAGTATTAACTCGAGTTATGACTCGGAGTAGATTCCGAGTTAAATTTTTATCATGAAATTATTTTATTTTTTTTAAATTTATTTTGTAATAAAAATTTGGCTCGAATGTGAGCGAGTAAAATTTTCATTACCATATTACCCTCCCCTGTTTCTCACCCCCCTCTGTTTCCCGCGCCACCTCACCGCCGGCGACCTCGCCCATCCCCGCCGACCACCCCTCTTGCCCGTCACCGCCGACCATTTGTAATATTAACTTAAGTCGAGATTGAAATTTGATTAAAGCATGAAATAACATTTCATGATAACAAGTTACAAGTACAAACTTACAAGTTACAAAAGTATGAAATTTGACTAAAGCAAATAACATTTCATGATAACAAGTTACAAATTCGGAGCTATCATAGTGCATCACTGCTTTGACAATCGCCATCGCTCCGCCGACACCCCTGAATAGCCTCCACGACTCCACTTTCAGATGGAACAAATTTTTGCCTATATATTTAAAAACAAAACATGGAAAATAATCACAAAAATATATATATATATATTATAACAAACATCAAAAGAAGGGTTTCTTAGGCAACATTACCGTGATACAATTGCAGGGCAAGTGCGTTTATCATGCCCAACTCCCCGTTGATTACAACCATGGCACAACCTATCTTTT
>JAURVB010014631.1:0-16665 GCA_033002965.1 Piper betle | reverse complement strand
ATGGGACACTTCCCATTGAGCTTGGCCATCTGAAGAGCTTAGCAATTTTCGATGTGAGTTCAAATCAAATATCCAGGCACCATTCCAGATTCAATTCAACAACCTTTCTGACATCACAGATTTTCGAATAAGGCAAACAAGCTGTCAGGGAAGCTTCCAACAAATCTTGACATGCAGCTGCTCCCTAATCTGAAATATTTTGATGGAGATTCAAATAAACTAGGAGGGCACATCCCAGTTTCTCTCGCTAATGCGTCCAAGCTTGTATACCTTTCATTGTCCCACAACGAATTCAGAGAATTCGTACCAAATTTCATGGGATGTAACAACAAGGAGGGCCTAGGGATTTTAGATTTGAGATCCAACCAACTGGGGAGTGGGGGCACGAATGATGACATGACCCAATTCATTCCTTCTCTTGCCAATTGCTCTCGTAACCTTCAACACCTAGCCCTTGGTGACAATCAACTCTCGGGAGGCATTCCTGATGAAATTGGGACACTTAACAACCTTTATGTACTACACTTGACTGGTAACAAAATCGCTGGAAAGATTCCACCAGCTTTGTGCAATATTGCTCCATTGGAGGAACTCTACCTTGGAAGCAACACACTGGTGGGTGCAATTCCAGAATGTCTTGGCGATACTTTGAAGAATCTTACCCATTTAGACCTCTCTCAAAACAAGCTAGTATGAGGAGACATGGCATAGGAATAAGCAGTCATAATGCCAGATGCATGCAGATTCCCAAGCTTGGTGTATATACATACATATATATATATATATATATATATATATATATATATATATATATATATATATATATAGTTATTATATATACAGCTCAGATTAAATGTCTTTTTATTAGGAAAGGTTGAGGCTTTGTGGGTTTTAGGTACCCTTTTGCTTGGTTTTATGTTCACGGTGGTTGGTTGTGTCAACTGGTTGAGTTTCCATAGTGTGGGGACGCTTTAATATGCAGATTGTTGTATTTGTATGTTAGGAATGGGCTCATATTATATCTTATGTGTGTATGTCAAGCCTGTTGTTTGGATGCTTGGGGTCTTCAATAGGTATGCACATTTTGGCCCCGTTGGTTGGTGAGGACCGTGTTCATGCGTGTAAGTGCACATTTTGGGGTGTTTAGGTGAATACAGGGTGATACATCCTTCTGGTCTAAGCTTTAGCTGAATAGGGTGTTTTTATGCATAGATTGTGATTGTAACGTACATTGTGTTTTGTTGTTCAGTTTTTTTTATAAGAACAAACATAGCAGGTGACTGTAAACAACAGTATATAGTTAGTGATAGATAAACAAGTTATGTTGGAATAAAAAACTAACAGTTACCTGTAGGCATGATCCTACAATCAAGTTTGCGTATATCAAGTCGTAGTGCATGCCCAATTCATGCCTATAAGTTAACACTGAAACATATAGACAAATGGAATTATCGGAACCGCGAACAATTCAAATTTCTCTAAGCTACGTTTAAAACAAAAGATGCAGTCAACTTACCAGCACCCATGGCTTGTGTCATATTGTTACTATATACCTCAGTTTTCTTCTCGTCTACCATTTCTGTGACGCTTGCCTCATCACTGGTTAAGGGTCCAGATGACGCCTGAAATTGAAGAAAAAATTATCCCAAGAGCAAAAGAAAAGTTCAGCAAAAACAAAAACGTCACTAGTTATGAAAAGAACTACTACTTGGTATGAAAAAAACTTCTCACTAGCTTGGCTCAAATTTAGGTCAGTTGCATATGGAGCAACATATGTTAAATATATGTTGATTGTGAATTTGATTTGATTGGAGTCGCTAAAACCCGTTAACAAGGCCCAAAACCCCCTAATCTCCTTTCTTTTCTGTGTTAGCTTCCTCCCCAAGCAGCAGCAAGCCAAAACTCCTCCAAATTTGATCAATTTTTGGTACGATTTTCCCAATTTTTCCTACTTCGATTCTGACTCTCTGCATCAGATTTCAAATGATCCAAATGTCACTGCTAATCCTTACTGAAAATGAGAATATCGTCAAAAAAGACTAACAAAAGTCTCCTTAAGAACTTTTGGAATAGTTGGTTCATTTAATGTTTGGAACGTTGAAGGGGCATTAGATAGCCCAAGAGGCATTAGTTTGAACTCAAAATACCTCTGACGGGTTTGAAATGCAATTTAGTGTATATCTTCTTCCTGCATCCTAATTTAATGGTACCCTGACCTAAGATCCAACTAAGAAAAATCTAGAACAATGCAGCTTGTCCAATAGTTCATCTATTACCGGAATTGGAAAATGATACTTTATGGTGGCTTTATTCAGATTCCAGTGATCGACACATAACCTCCAAGTGCCATCTTGTTTCTTAACTAACAAAACTGGAGAAGAATAGGAACTGCTGTTGTGTAGGATAGTCCCTTGTGTGAGCATTTCCGTAATCTGATTTTTCTATCTCTTCTTTTTGGATATGGGGGTACCTATAGGGTTTAACATTCACCTGGTTATGTTCCATCTTTGAGAGGCATATAATGATCCAAAGCTCTTTTAGGAGGCAGCCCTTGTGGAGTCTCAAACACATCTTTAAATTCTGTTAAAATCTGTTGTGAACTCCTCTTGCTGCCAATTGCTCAATTCAGACACAACTATCTCTCCTTCAGCTTGCATCACGTTTACTACTACAATTGGTCTGTTGTTCCTTAAATAATTTGCCAATTTTTTCCTGATATCAAAGCAATGTGACTAGATTTCAAGCCTTACAAACAGATCTGTTGGGATTTCCTTGTAAATTTTAATTGCATCCTTGTGAAGTCCGACCAAACACGTCATACATCTTTCAGCCATTTAGTTCCCAATACAACATCAGAATCATTTAATTATAGCACATGAAAATCCACTTCAAACTCATGGGTTTGAATTGCGGAAGTGCTACACACATGCCTTGACTTTTGATTTTTAACCACTCGCAACACCTAGAGACAATTGAGTGGCTACATTTGTGCAAATTTTGAGAGTTGCCACTACAGATTTACTAAGGAAATTATGAGTACTTTCAGAGTCTATGAGTATGATCACAAGGGGTGTCCTTTATCAAGCCTATCACCCTCATAGTATCAGGTAAAAGACTCCCATCCATAGCTCTCAATGAAATTTCTGGCTGAGAATCCTCTTTCCTCTATAGTGTGAACTTCATCATTTTATTTTCCTGATGTTCTGCATCCCACTCCACCTCAATGATCAAATTAGAAGAGTTCTAACATGGTCAAATTAAAATTTATGAAACTAAAAGCCCTAAACCATAGTCAATAAAATAAAATACCAACATTGTATTATATTTATTGCACAAACGTTCCACCTGTAGACACAATCAGCGTCATCCGCCCTAAGAGATAGAGATATAGCAAATCTAAAAATCATACCACACACACAAAACACAAAGATGGCGAAACACAAATGGTGGGATCGAGCATTAACGTGCTCAAACTCCAACTCAAATTAATATGAGTATCCAAGATTAATTGTGAAACTGTGAATCTAATTTATATTATTAAAATAAATTAACAACATATATAATATTTTACCGGAAATTTATTGTGAACGCAATTATAATTATTAGTTTTCTTTTTATTTTTAGACGTGAATGAGATAGGTTGATAAGGGTTAGAGGTGTATAATGTGATTAACGACCTTGATTGTGAATTCGATTTGATTGGACTGGCTAAAGCTCGGTTAACAAGGCCCAAACCCCCCTAATCTCTTTTCTTTTCTGTGTTAGCTTCCTCCCCAAGCAGCAGCCAACCAAAATCTCCCCAAATTTCATCAATTTCTGCTACGATTTTTGCAATTTCTTCTGCTTCGATTCTTACTCTCTGCATCAGATTTCGCTCTTTTGAAGTTGTTTGCGTTGATTTTTTTCTCGGCCTGGTTTGGAGCAGGCATGATGACTGCCTCGAATGTTCCGATTTGCTGTTTCTTGTATGAGTGTTTGCCTGAGGTTTGATGATTGATTATGGCATCTTCCTTAAGGTCATGTGTAAGACTAATGATGCAACTATTGCCATTCCAGTTTTATGAGATTCTGATGTCCTGTATTTTGAGTTTACGTATGTTTGTGATGGATTAAATGGAAATTTGGGGTACAAAGATTTCGTGACTTAAAAAATGAACATTGAGATGAATCCTGTTTGAGACAAATAGTTTAGATTTTTGAGCGGTTATGTGATTTGTTGGATGTATTAACTTACTAGCTGTTTGTAATAAAATTTGTTTACTTTATTTGCTATATCTTACATTCCTGATGGCTTTTATTCTGTGAAAATTGAATATTGATTGAACTACGTTTTCGTGGTACATTTGAGAACAGAAAAGACAGATCAATTTTGAATAAACTCCAGCCGGTCTTCAAGACCATTTCTAGACCCTTATCATGTTTTCACATTTTTAGTTGTTGCTGGTCATTTATAGTCTTACATGGTCACAGATTGTCATAGGTCTGAAACATATCATGATAAACAATAGAATTATGCTTAGTGTTATGCTGAGTTAACTTGTATTCAGTAAGCTTTAAATCCGCATGTAAAAATGTTCTGCCCTTTTTTCTGTATGTACATATCTGTAATGCCCACATTTGGTCCCAGTTCATGATAATAATGATGCATTATGTGGAATTTTATATATATTAACAAGATGGTATTTGGTACATAACTGATAGGGAACATTATATGTGCAAAGTGATGTATATAAACCACAGTGATGAATTGGGTGTCTCTGATTCACTGTTAAGCTGTGGTATTATTCATTCTATTAACCATTTATGCTGAGACCTAGATTGATAAGTTCAAACAATACTTGAGAACATATTCCGATTGTTATGTTGTTACATTGTATTACGTTGGTAAAGAAGGATGGAAGAAGCTATCTGGAGGTGATGTTGGAGAGCTGCATTACAAGTACTACCCGGTAGCTGCAGCGTCCGTTGAACAAGAAATGGTAGAGGCCTAATTATTAGGAAATGCTAACTCTGTTGTGCTTATGAACTCCCGTAAAAACTTACTAAGATCTGTCAAATTCTCTTTACTCAAGTTTGTCAACCAGTAAAAATTAAAAAATGTGGGACCGAGTAAAAGTAGCTTTCCTTTCGAATTTGTTCTACATTACTTTGTACTTCCGATTACACTTTTTTACTGAAGGTTTTTGCCAACCAGGGGCTCCAGTCAGTATGCAGATGATTTATTGTTGCTCCCAAAATATTATATTCGAATTTGAATTTCATACTAGATTTCACGTTTAAGATTAACAATTCAAGTAGGGTTAAGTTGTTTTCAATTTACATGCTGCTACTCTTCGCAAATGGTAATTTTATTTGTAATTTTCGCCCTAAGGCAAGAATATGCAGGACATACATACAACTCAATAACAGTTTGGTAAAATCTGGATCTACTTAAGGTTTGTGACTTTGCTACAACTACAAGAGCTGTGTATGTCCCTCTTAAACTAATTCAAACCAGATCACTAACAGGTTCAATTTGAGGCTCAGCCAAATGAACAACCTTTTGTTGTTGCATCTTCAATAATCTCTCATTAGTTTCAATTCCACTTGCACCATTTATTGTTTTCAATCTTGGATATGATCGATCCAGCCATTTAAATGATCTCCACAAATTGCTGCCGGAAGCAAGCACATTGTGCTGGAACAAGGCTTTGTTCAACATTCACAGATTTGATTGCATGATGCACCTCATTAGTGTGTAAGCCGCCATTGACAACGATCGATTTAATCTCCTTGAAGAAGCTAGGTTAGAGTCTTGTTGATCGAAGGGAATTAGAAGTTAGGTTAGAGTTAAATTGTGTACAATTGGTAGGAGGATCTGGAACAAGATCATGACTAGCACCAACCTCTATAACTTCCTCCATGTCCATGCTAGCTAACTTCATGAAACATTTATCCACCTTCACCATCTCCGATTGACAAATTGGGCAAGTTTTAATGTGCCACGAACCATTCATTGATGCATTGGAGATGAAATGCGTGGCCACAGACATGCAGACGAGCTGCTCCTCCAGCAACTCCCCCAATCAGACTGCACACAGTCTGTTGAGCACCAAACATGGAAATTAACACGGGCGTTTGCACAATTTACATAATAATTTGATCAAGACAGTTTCATTAACATATTTACAAATAAAAAAACCAATGCCATAGAAACAGATACAAACCAAAGATCTACATCAAAAGGCCAATTCTTTCTAGGTTTTAACATGAGGCCACACACCACTGCTCTTATGAAGGTAAATTCAAATATTCTCGTGTTTTCACTTCAAAAAACTTCTATTCTTAAATAACTAGACCACAAAAGCATGGAAATTTGTATTAAAATAAGAGTTTGTACCTCCCATTGGGCTAATGGGTATTACAGAACTTAGAACAATTAACAAACAACGATCTAGACAAGGTAATTGATACAATAAAAATCCATGAAACTTCAAAAATAATCAGTTTCAACAAGTAACCAAATATCCACTCAAGATACATTAAATACCCATGGAAAAATTTCTACATGGAGAAACCAGACCAATCGTCAGCTATCACTAACTAAACAAAGTAACCTATGCCGACTCTGCAAACCATTTGGCATGCTGCCATCAGCTAATCCATAGTTGTATAGTTACAGGTTTTTGGCACAATAGAACATGTCCCCTACTCTGTCCTTCCTATGTACTCTTTTTCCGGGCATAATGTTATTAACATTAGAGACAGGTTCTGCCTATGTAAACACAGGCAGTTATATCCAATGAGGTGCACAACGTTTTTGCAATTCAAAGTAGAGCCCCTACAAGTATTTGGAAGAAGCCCAAATAAAAATACCTCCATCGGCAAACATCCTTTAAATTCCATCGAATCAAAATACCCCATTGGAGGAAGAATGAAGAAACTGTGGTGACGAGCCCATTGGAGGAATTTAAGCATCAAAGGATAGGAACATTGGAGTAGTAGGAGAAGATGGGAGGCAGCTTCTGGGGTGAACTGGGAAGACAGGGGACCCAAAGCTCGAGCAGCCGAGGAAGGGGAATATTTAAGCAGAGTATAAGCCTTCTCAGCAATGGAAAAGTACGAAGAACTCATGCCTCTTGTCTTCTAATTCCTAATTCCACTTACTCACCAAATTCCACAAAAGCCTCAAACTCAATCCACAATTATTGACCTGCAGAAAATACTACAAACAAAATTCTGCCATTCACAATCACATGCACCTTAGTTTAAGATCCATATCCCCCACACTTTTCGACTATGGGTGGAAGAATGAGAAGAGGAAGAAGAAGAAAATATTAAATTCAAAATCCTACAAATGCTGCGGAAACATTAGCAGTGCAACAAAACACAGATCAACAAATACATTTAGCAGTTGAATGATCATTACGCGTCGTGAAAAGAAATGGCAATCACGACAAGACACCAACACTTCCAGTAAATCAATTCTTTGATTTGATAAAAAAAATAGAACCATTAGATACCACTTGGGCAAATCATCCTCTATGAACAAACATAAACATTCAATTCACAAAAGCAACATGAACAACACATGTCCAGTTGAGTCAACCAGTCCTGCTCTGCAAAGACTCAAAGAATATATCCTCATTGAGTCGATCATCGTTTAGGTTGCTCTTTAAATGACACAAGTTTCGTGGATTTATTTTTTTTAAAAAAACAAAACCCAAAAACAAACAACAAAAACGCAGCATGAGTTATATCTAAATGGTATAAGCAATAGAATCAACTCCCCATCTTAATTTCTGGTACACAAATATTGCTCTACAATACATATATCTATTACTATATACTAATAGAAAACTACAGACATGCTGGTAGCAATTCACCTCATAAAAAAGAAAGCAAATTTTGGGATTCAAATCAAAGCTGAACACAATAGAGAGGCCTAATTTGAACTTATTTTTTGATTCCTAGTTCCTACCCAGCGAAACTCCAAGCAGGGAGGAACTCCACTAAGAAGTCCATTTCAAAGTAGAAAGAAGACACATTCGCAATTCAAAGCCGACACACAAAAACGAACCAATCAACCGAAAAAAAAACACACACACACACACAAAGCAATCAGACAAACTGGCCAACTCCCCATGTTAATGTCTGGTATCCAAATATTGCTCTACAGTACATATATCTTTTATTATATAGTAATAGAAAACTAAAAACATGCTGGTAGCAATTCCCCTCATAAAAAAGGAAGCAAATTTTGGGATTCAAATCAAAGCTGAACGCAATGGAGAGGGCTAATTTGAACTTATATTTTGACTCCTCGTTCCTACTCAGCAAAACTCCAAGCAGGGAGGAACTCCACTTTTCAACGCAGAAGAAGACACATTCGCAATTCAAAGCCGACACACAAAAACGAACCAATCAACCAAAAAAAACACACACACACAAAGCAATCAGAAAAATGTCCACGCTGTTGAGAAAAATCCCCAAAATTGGAGATCAACCACAGCGAACAAAAAGTAATGGGAAAATAAGACCTGAGAAATAAGATAAAACAAAACCACAAAAGAGCAGAGATTTAACGTGAAAACCCTCCTTCAATTGAGAGTCAAAAACCATGGGCAAAAACGAACAATTCACTACTTCAACCAAAGATTACAGTTATTAAATATATACATAGAGATGTACAAGAAGATTACTCACACACCCTATACTATTGAGATTACAAGATTTCAATTTCTCTCAATACTCCGTATAAGATAAACTCGTGAATATTTTTCCCTCTTCTTTTATCACTATATCTCTCTCTATCTCTCTTTTCTTGTCTTTTCTTCTGCTTGTCTTGCCTTCTTAGAATGAGGCAAATGAAGCTCAATTTATAGAGAAGCTTTAAGACCCTTCAATCTTCCTGGAACAACTAACAGCCACCTCTGTTAATATTCCGAGATTTCTTTAGTATTCTGAGTGTGAAAATGGGCTACATATCATTAATACAATTACACATATTAACACACGCGTCAATGAAACGATTACCAAATGTCCACTCCAACCCACACTAGAAAATGTTGATACTTCACCAATTAATTCTCAGTAGCAATATTCTCAAAATAATTAATCAAACATATAGCATGCAATATAGTTGCAGCCTAACTGCCAAACTACCATCAAACTACCAGAAATTTCAGAGTAACAAGATAATAGAAGTGTAAGCAACAATGCTTTCTGCAAGTTCCCAGCTTTGCACATAACATCGTTCATAGAAGTGTAAGTAACAACGCTTGGGACAATACCTTTGTGAAACATTTCTTCAAGCAAAGCCCGTGTTTGGTACAATATTTCCCTTCTTGCAGTAACCATTTGTAAGTGTATTATATGTGATCCTGTCCGGTGGCAATCCCTGACCAACCATTTCAGTAATGACATCAACAGCCAGCACCTGGGTTGACTTGAAGAGATGGAATTTGGTCAGGATGTGAAGAGCATTGGACTTAGGACGAAGAATGAAGAAATTATGGTGACGAGCCCATTGGAGGAATTTAAGCATTAAAGGACGGGAGGATTGGAGTAGGAGGAGAAGATGGGAGGCAGCTTCTGGGGTGAACTGGGAAGATGGGACCCAAAGCTCGAGCAGCCGAGGAAGGGAATATTTAAGCCGAGTATAAGCCTTCTCAGAATTGGAAAAGGCATAGTTGCAAAAATCGGAATTGGGGTCTGAATCAGCTTTCGAGGGAGTCACTGAATCAGATTGAATCGGTCTAAATCGGTCAAGAATCGGTTCAGTTGAATCAGTCTAAATCGGTCCTATATAAAAATTTCAACTTAGTCAAAATCGGTAGGTTATTAGTTATAGAACATATCATTATCAAGTTATTTTTATGTTACGATGTGTATTATATTTTATAATAATATTTTATATTTTTAGATTTTTAAAAAAATTATTTGGAGGTATTTCTTATTGTTTACTCAAGTCACAACTAAGTCAACTTTTAATTATGAAAATGCCACCAATCCTTTTCTTTCCCCTCGACCCTTTTATTCCCCTCATCGCCTGCACCCCCGCCCCTCCCCGGCCCCCACCGTCAGCCCCCCCCCCCCGTCCGACCCGTCCCCCTCTCACCCGCCCCCCCTCTCCCCCTCGGCCGACCCATCCCCCCTCCCGCCCGCCCCCTGTTGCCCCACCAACCCCCTCACCCAGTCTCCGCTCCCCTTGTCGTGAATCAGTCGATTCTTGCCGTGTTGAAAATCGGCTCGAATCGGCTTGAATCGGCCGATTCTTGGTCCTATTTAACACCTAACCAAGTCAGCCTTATTTTGAATCGGTTTTTCACCGAGCCGAGTAAAATCACCTCATTCCGAGTTGAATCGGCCGATTTTTGCAACTCAAGGAAAAAGCCGAAAAACTCATGTCTCTTGTCATCTAATTCCTAATTCCACTTACTCTTCAAATTCCACAATAGCCTTAAACTCAATCCACAATTATTGACCCGCAGAAAATACTACAAACAAAATTCTTCCATTCGTAATCGCATGCACCCTAGTTTAGGATCCATATCCCCGACACTTTTTAGGAACTAATCATTCGAGTATCGGGTGGAAGAATAAGAAGAGGAAGAAGAAGAAAATAGTAAATTCAAAAGTCTACAAATGCTGCGGAAAAACTAGCAGAGCAACAAAACACCGATAAACAAATACCAAATTTTCATGAGATTTAGCAGTTGAGTGATCATTACGTGTCGTGAGAAGAAATAGCAATCACGACAAGACACCAACAGTGCCAATCAATCAATTTTTTTATTTGATAAAAAAATAGAACCATTTGATACAATTTGGGCAAATCATCCTCTATGAACAAACATAAACATCCAATTCACAAAAGCAACATGAACAACACACATGACCAGTTGAGTCAACCAATCCTGCTCTGCCAAGACTCAAAGAATATATCCTCATTGAGTCGATCATCATTTAGGTTGCTCTTTAAATGATGCATGTTTCATGAATTTATTTTTTTATTTTTTTAAAAAACAAAAACAAACAACAAAAACTCAGCATGAATTATATCCAAATGGTACGAGCAATAGAATCAACTCCCCATGTTAATTAGTGGTACACAAATATTAAGAAGATGGAAGGCAGCTTCTTGGGTGAACTGGGAAAACGGGAGCCAAAGCTCAAGCAGTCGAGGAAGGGGAGTATTTAAGTAGAGTATAAGCCTTCTCAGCAATGGAAAAGGCCAAAGAACTCATGCCTGGTGTCTTCTAGTTCCTAATTTCACTTACTCACCAAATTCCACAAAAGCCTCAAATTCAATCCACAATTATTGACCTCCAGAAAATACTACAAACAAGATTCAGCCATTAGTAATCGCATGCACCCTAGTTTAGCATCCATATCCCCGACACTTTTCGAGTATCGGGTGGAAGAATAAGAAGAGGAAGAAGAGGAAGAAGAAGAAAATATTAAATTCAAAATCCTAAAAATGCTGCGGAAACACTAACAGAGCAACACATAACAGATCAACAAATACCAAGTTGAATGAGATTTAGCAGTTGAACGATCATTAAGTGTCTTGAGAAAGAAATAGCAATCACGACAAGACACCAACACTGCCAATCAATCAATTCTTTTATTTGATACCATTAGATACCACTTGGGCAAATCATCCTCTATGAACAAACATAAACATCCAATTTGCAAAAGCAACATAAACAACACACATGACCAGTTGAGTCAACCAGTCCTGCTCTGCCAAGACTCAAAGAATATATCCTCATTAGGCGATCATCGTTTAGGTTGCTCTTTAAATGACGCAAGTTTCATGGATTTATTTATTTTTTTTAAAAAAGCAAAAACAAACAAAACAAACTCAGCATGAGTTTCATCTAAATGGTATAAGCAATAGAATCAACTCCCCGTGTTAATTTCTGGTACACAAATATTGCTCTACAATACATATATCTTTTACTATATAGTAATAGAAAACTACAGACATGCTGGTAGCAATTCACCTCATAAAAAAGGAAGCAAATTTTGGGATTCAATGTTAGAACTTTAATAACTTAAACTTAAAGAACTTTATTAGTCCTCATATCAAATCGTCAGTAAATAAAATTGGATAGCGGAAGCGTACTTGAATCCATAAAAGAAAATGGATACTTTAGTACCTTAGGTTTTGATCTTCCAAATTCAATACTAGTTTCAAATCCAAAGTTCTTGACGATGGGATACCAGAACAAAAACTAAATATGAATTCAAGGATCATAACCTCCTTATTTATAGCCTTAATTTCATAATTTCAATTCGACCCATCATAAAAGAGAAATTATGAAAATAGTATCTACACATTGAATTCTACACTTTTATTTATGGTATTCACATTGAATTACACACCTTTATTTATGCCCCATAAATCCTTAGCTTTAATAGATCAATTTAATTTAGGCCAACTTTAAATAGTAACATATTATACAATTCCAGATTTATGTATATATTTATGTCTAATAACCAACATTCAAATCAAAGCTGAACACAATGGAGAGGGCTAATTTGAACTTATTTTTGATTCCTAGTTTCTACTCAGTTTAACTCCAAGCAGGGAGGAATTCCACTAAAAAGTCCATTTCAACGCAGAAAGAAGACACATCGCCATTCAAAGCCGACACACAAAAATTGACCAGTCAACCAGAAAAAAAAAACACACACACACACACAAAGCAATCAGACAAAGCGGCCAACTACAAATATCAGAGATATATCCAAATGCCGACCAGAAAAACTCCCTCCAACCAAGGCACCAAGGGAAACATTTTGATATTATGTGCAACGATTCTCAACCATAGTTTCCCAAATGAAGGAAACCTCAGATTTGAAAGAGATTGCCAGACTCTATGTAATATACTCTGGACCAGCCGCTTGGTACTTGACTTCAGCTCCATGTTCTAGCTTTAAAGAGTTATTTGGGAAAGTCCTCAACTATGAAGAACTGTCTCGTACCAATTTTTCTGGAAAAGCTCCCAAATTTGCATCCATCAACATTTTTGTCAATGCATATGCGGTAAGTGATCATAATAGCCAAGGGCGTGACTGGCAGGACAAGCAAAAGTATGACAAGAAGAGCCATCATGCAGCTTCTCCTTGTGAAGAAGCTGTGTCTAAGAAATGGCCAGATCCTAAGGATGATTCCTTTGACAATGACATAGAACAATGGTTTGATGCACTTATCAAAAAAGGTAAGATTACACCATTCACACCAAAAGAGCCTATGAGACCTGAAGACCAAAAGGCGGAATGATTTCTGTCGCTTCCATCAATGGGTCGGGCATGCAACCATCAAGTGTTGAACCATCATGAAGATTATCTAAGATTTGTTTGATCAAGGGAAGCTCAGATGCACCAAGGAAGATGGGGGCAAGGGTAAAGGTATTACCAGTGTCATGACGGCTGATCACGATCCAGTATCTGATTCCCCAACAATAGCTTCTGTTGCACAAATATGTGAAGAAGATAAAGAAGGTGACAAGCAAGTAGAACATACCTTGGAGTTAGTTGTCCCAGCTGATAACGCTCTTCCTCCACCACCTTCAAGTCCACCTAAGAATGTGATTTATGATGTCATCAAGCAAATGTGAAAGGTACCAGCTCTTATCAGCAAGTTCGATGCCTTATGCATGTCGTCTGCTCCAAGGATGGCATTAGAGTTAGCTCTTGCTAAAATTACTTAAAAGAATGAAGGAGCAGAGAGTTTTTTCAGGAATAATAATGGTGTGTAGGTATACATTACAGATGTAGAATTCATGGGACATCCTCTCCCTGTCTTCACCAAAGTGAATCAAGAACAGCTATTGCAGACTAATCGCTCTTCGCCTCAAACTGATAATTTTCCCCCTTGCCAACTTGGATAATGACATTCTCCAGCAATGATCTCTGTCAACCGGAGCCAAACCACAATCATCCTCTCTTTGTTAGTGTAGAGCATAGAAATAAGATCGTTCGAAGAACTTTGATTGATCTAGGGGACTTCCTTCAACTTGCTTCCACAACAGTTGCTGCTTGAGATGGGATATGGCGATGAGCATCTACAACTCGACACTACCAACATTTCATCAGTGTCGCCAATTGATTGTTAATCAACGAGAAAGATAGCATTGCACATATCTGTCGGCCCATTCAGTATGCTTCATCTTTTAACATGCTGCTTGGTCGGCCTTGGTTACATGACCACTGGTGTGTTCTGTCCTCATGGCACCAATGTATCAAGGCTGCTCTAGTCAAAGGTAGTTGTTTGAATAATTACAATGACGTGTAAGTATATATAGTCAAAACAAGTAATATAATGATAAATTTTCAAGTATCGTCCCACAAAGAGATAAATTTACTTATGTTAATAGTAGGAAATAGACTAAGAGCAAAACAACAAGAAAAATAGATTTTTAGTTTAAGTTAAATTTTGTTCTAGAGTCGAATTTCCCTTAACTTGAAATTAATCTTCATCACATCTTACTTTTATCTTTTATTCCCCTGGATTGTTGATCTAGGATAATTAAATGACATGGTGGCTCCCGCTCCTTTATGATTCTATTATTTTGCCTCAATGTTTACCTCCCGGTAATAATTGATTAATAACAAAATAATGCAATAAGATTTGCCTTAGAATCGCATACGGTATTGTGTATCTCCCGACCACAACGACAAACAAGTTAAAAGACTCGTCTTATGATGATGAATTATCAATGACTATTCTAATCAATTTCTCCAGAAATCTAATCAAACCTCATGATCTAAGAAATAGGCGATCAATCCATTCTTAGCATTAAGAACATGATAATTGATTAATAAACAAAATAACACATTAAGATTTGCCTTACAATCACATACGGTGCTGTGTATCTCCCAACCACAACGACAAACAAGTCAAAAGACTCGTCTTATGATGATGAATTATCAATGACTAATCTAATTAACTTCTCTCGAAATCTAATCAAACCTTATGATCTAAGAAATAGGTGATCAATCTATTCTTAGCATTTAGAACATGATAATTGATTAATAAATAAAATAATGCATTAAGATTTGCCTTACAATCGCATACGGTGTTGTGTATCTCCCGACCACAACGACAAACAAGTCAAAAGAATCATCTTTTGATGATGAATTATCAATGAATAATCTAATTAATTTCTCCCGAAATCTAATCAAACCTCATGATCTAAGAAATAGGCAATCAATCTATTCTTAGTATTAAGAATATGATAATTCAAACAATCCGATTGAATAAAAGAATAAGAGGTTGAAATAAATTCAACTGAACCATGTTAAATTCCATTTTTCTCTAGAACAAAATAAAGGGCTACTCCATAATAAAAATAGAAAATAATATAAAGAAGAAACTAGTTTTCATTATGAAATGAAAAGAATTACAAATGCTAGAAATATTTCTTTCACTAAACTTTTAAGCCAAGAGTTGAGATATGCCAAACAACAAATGACTACCCCTTTATATAGAAGAGGAGATACAAGAATTCGATGAAGGATTCCACAACTCGATGTGGTCTAATTGATTATGATGTCCCATGAAGTTTCCAACTCCCGACAATGGCGCCAAAGCTATGTATAGTCATCCTCATCGAGCATTGCCAACACAAAAAATTGTGCCATTAATGGGTGGGGTCCAATCCTCTGATCAACAAACCTAGATTAATTTGTTTCATCTTTTTCTGCATTAAAACTCCAAAATTAAGCATATCTCATAAAATATTAACTAACTAGAATATAATGAGAAATATTACCTAATTAATTATGTTTATACCTGGGAAGTACAAAATCACGTTAAAAACATGGGTAAATATTGTATACTTTAAACACTTAACAGTAATCTAATCCACATGGGGGAGGGGGTGGGGGGGTGCTTTAAAATCCTTTTCCTCTAAAAGAAAGACATTTTGTTGAAACTATAGACATTTCATGGAGAGAAAAACATCTGCCACTGGCCAGACAAAGCCCACCACCCCATACCTACCCTGCTTTTAGATGGATTTGATAGACTTTATTTAGAATTTAGATTTCATATCAAATTATCGAGAGAAATAAAATAAATAAATGAAATAGCGGAAGCGTACCTGAAGCCATAAAGAAATCAGAGTCTTGATCACTTAGGTTTTGGATCTTCCAAATTCAAGACTAGTTTTCTAAACCAAAGTTCTGGACAATGGGATACCAGAACGAAAACCAGATATGAATTCAGGGACCATAACCTCCATATTTATAGCCTTAGTTCCATAAATTCAATTCCACCCATAACGAAAGAGAATTTATGAAAAGGTATCTACACATTAAATTCCACACTTTTCTCATTAAATTCCACACCTTAATTTATGGCTCATAACCTTTAACTTTAGTAGATCAATTTAATTTAGCCAACCTTATATAATAACATATGATACAATTCCTGATTCATGTATATATTTATGTCCAATTTCCAACAGGATTTGCCCAGCTGCATCAAACCAACAGTGAATTATACTCCAAAGCTCACTTTGCTCATCATGAAGAATCATTACTTTGGTGTTGTGACCACACCTTCATTCACCAATGATCCAAATGGGAGTCTCATTCATTTGCCTATGATAGTGAATGGTGGAGAAATGACAACAAAAATGCCCAGCCCACAAATGTCCGTATGTATTA